>JAQLOL010000025.1:993176-1012108 GCA_029783665.1 Naso thynnoides | reverse complement strand
GTTTGTCTGTGCTTGTTGTGTGTGTGTGTGTGTGTGTGTGTGTGTGTTAACAGTTAATTGGATGCTTTTGTTCTTTGATGGATTTATTTTCCAGAGTAAACATCACTGTTGCTCAGTTAGTCAAGGGGGAAGTCTGACTGCAGATTCTTCTTCATCCCTCCATCCCTCAGCAGAGAGACGGAGAGAGAGAGAGGAGGAGAGAGGGAGGGGGGAGAGAGGGGAGGAGGAAGTCAGTTTGTATTATCAGTGTGTGTCGGTGCAGGACAGTGAGAAGAACAGCTTGACTACACCAGAGAGAAAAGACGTCTCTGTTCACTTCTGTTATATAATCCCCGTTCACACTCTGAGGCTCCATCTGAACACGTCTTGTCATAATCACTCAGCGTTCAAGTCGTATTTTCTTGTGAGGGAAAAACATCTGACAGTTCCACAAGTACCAAGAAAAATCAGGCTCCATATTTTCGACTGAGTCTAGCACTTGTTAGCACGAACAGTAAAAACAGTAGAGCTGCATCAGCAACCGCAAGAGGAGTTTACAGGAACAGAACTGACCCTTTGCTAAGCCACGCCCCCCTTAGTTACTGTTGCTATGTCTGTCAAGCTTCAAGAGCACACTCTTCAGCTGTCCTATCCAAGAAATAAAGGCACAAAAAGCCCCAAAAAATATCTAAAAAAAAAAGCACAGTTGGGCTTCTTTGTCGGGTTTGTACCCGTGTTACAAACACTGACTTCAGCTGAGCTGGCCAGGCTTGCTAGCGCTCTTAATAACTTTAAGTAACTCAAATTAACCAGCTAATATCTGCTAATAGCAGCGTAACATGGCTTAGATGTTTATCAAAGGGTCACTGAAACAGACGTGACATCAGCTGTGCTTGTTAACCTGTGAGGGGTTCTGCCCACAGCGTGACGTTACACTTTTCAGCGTTTGATTTTGGAAAGGTAAAGAACGTTAGTCTCCTTCAAAACTCGCCAAACAACGAGCATCACTTTTAAAAAGTGCCCCCAGACTCAATGTTTAACCACGACGAGCTCGAAATCCACAGAACCAGCCTGAAAAAGACAAAAATCTGAAAAAGACTGCATGAGTTTCAATGGAGCACAGCCGTGTAGCTGTCAGACCCTGAGCTGGCAAAGTTACGCTCTGATTGGCTGGTTTGCCTTCATTGGTGGCGCTTAGCGAAGGGTCAATTGTAGTGCTAAACAACTTAATTAGTCCACAGTGACATCAGAAGGCTTACAGTGAAATTGATGATCCACAGAGATACAGTCATAAACAGAAGGAAGCATCAGCAGAATCTGGTAAGACGAGATCATGGCAGCTTTCAATAAGCTGCAACGACAAGGTTGTCATTCAGACACACACTACACTGTGCCACAGCAAATATTTTTATAAGCGTAAAATGTTCAATTAACTTAGTAATCTGGAATAAATGTATCTGTTTGTTCTCTGCATCTCGTTCGGTAATCCTTCAGCTTTCTGGAGTTTCAGGGTACTTACTACCCGATGCTGCAATGTGAAGATTTTGTTTCCGGCTCTTGTTGGTTGATCTTAATAAAATTGGAAAATTACATGAAAAAAAAAAAAATCCAATACTGCCAAATATTCTTGGCTCATCACAGGACACTGAAACTCTCCTCTACATTTGTTTCATCAGGACGCACAAGAAAAAAAAAGCTTATATTTAAAACAAAAACATTAGGAACAAGAGTTTTCACAGTTATTTCTAATGAAAATGAATTATTCCTCTCACGCCGTGGTCGTCCACCAAAGTCCGGACAACAACGCGCAGTGTGCTGCAGGATGAAGCTGCTCTGCTGTGTGACAAAAGTTGACCACAGGTGAACTTTTTTCCTAAAAGGTCGTCTGCGTCGCTGCAGCGGCCAAGCTGAGGTCACAGAAGCAGCTTCAGAGGTTAAAGGTCACACACAGAGCTGCAGGATGGAACCAAGGGGCAAGAACACTGCTGGAAACAGCTGGAGAATACAGAGAAGGATGGGAAGAGTGTGTGTGGTCATCACCATACACACACGCACACACACACACACTTTGCTCTGCTCAGGGTATCACAGATCCTGGTGTCTGTGTGTGTGTGTGTGTGTGAGTGTGTTTTTTAACCAGGTTTGTGTTTCCAGGGAGTTGGAGCTCTGTGGGACACATCTGTACTAAATCATGTGTGTGTGTGTGTGTGTGTGTGTGTGTGTGTGTGAGGATCAGGTGTTTCATACGGGTCACAACACCTGACTGCTTAGTTTCACACCTCGTGTTTTTGTCATCTCCGTACGAAGGTTAACGTGCCATCAAAAAGCTCACAGGTTCGATCCCTGAATTTCCACCTCACAGACGTCGACGCCACAAACAAACTCGACAAACACTGGACGCTAATACGGAATAAAAAAAAAAGTTTTGTTTTTTTGTTTTTGTTCTAACAAAAATGTGCCACAACACATTGACGGAGAGAATTCAGGCTGCTGCACTGAGTTAAAACTTACAGTTTGAAAGTGAAGCACGAGTTCAGTATCAATCACGTGTGTGTTGAGCTCAAAGCTGGAGTCAGGATTTGGTTAGCCTAGCTTAGCATGAAGCCTGGAGGCAGGAGGCAGGGCAGAAACTAGCACGGCTCTGTCTTGCCGATGAGAAGTCTCATCATGAATCTCTCACATTTAAACCTTCAAACATTTAAAGGTGAAACAAACGAGACACCACATGAAAACGAGGGGGCTGCAGAGCTGTCGCGACGTGTATTTTTGGACTTTAAACAGAGCCGGGCTCTGAATTAGATTAAAAAATGGGCTAAATTTAGTTTAAAAGTGCGGCAGGGATCGAGATTAAAAAGAGTGTTGTTTCAAAAAACTTTTATAAGAGTTAGTTTTTCATTTCACATGGTTGAAACAAAGAAAAAATGTGTGTGTGTGTGTGTTAAACAGCTGTAAATGTTTGTGAGTCTAAGTAAGAAATAATTGATCACTGAAGATCAGACAGAAAAAAAACAAATATTCTCTTCCAACACTTAAAGGAAACATTTGTCCAACTGTCAAGTGAGCGTATGTTTAAAATCAAAGAGGGTCCACACTGCACGCATGTAGAACGTCATGTGTTGCGTGTTGCTGCAGTCTGGATGCGATGACCTTGTCCTACTTGCTGATTGATGAGCAGTCTCGCCTGAGGCCAATGCTGATTGGCTGTCAATATGCTATTAGGACAACAGATAGAGATGAAAAACAAAGAGGGACAAAGTGGTGGAAGGTAGGAGGGAGGAGCAGAGGGGAAACAGTTTAAGGTCCTGCCAGCGCCCCCTAGAGTCCGTGATCTGCGTTACAACCTCAACATGAAGCACACAGTGACGACTGAGGCCTTTCCGTCGAGCCTAACTAACCGTAAAACCTCAGATTCAGGAAACACACTTCCTGTTATTCTGATGATTTAAAGCAACAATTGTGGATTCTGAAAATAGGCCTCCTTCTTTAGCTTTAAGTTTGAGGACAAGCAGGAGGAGGTAGCAGCTAACCTCAATCTGCGGCGTTCAGAAAAACACGTATGCAAACTTCTGAAGTTCACTGATGCACATGTTTAAAGGAGAAGCTTGGTTTTTTTTTGCACATTAACCCTTATAACAAGGATATTTACGATCAAGAAGCTAGACACAGATATATAACCTGTTTGTATGTTTTCGTGAAGCAGCTGAAATAGCAGCTTTTGGGTTATAGATCCGTGTTTAGCTTTGTGTTTAGTGTCATGAGAGAACATCGCCAAACATCTGGTGAGTTTTCATGTCTGTTAAAACAAATGTCGGTTGTATTTTTTGATGGATTGTCTGAGTGCACGTGCTCCTCCTTTGTTTTCTGCTAGCGGTGATGTCAGGACTGCACCATTTTTCATAATAACGCTGTAGAACATCATATATGATTGTAAATATCCTTATTAAAAGGCTTAATGTGCAAAAAAACCCAAACTTCTCCTTTAACTCAAACAAAAAAATGTTTGTGGGGGTTCAGCCTCCATGCTGGAACAGTTTCTTCTCATTTAGTTTGGAAAAAATGATTAACAAATGTATTTACTAATATGTTAGTTGCCATAATGTTTCCCATTGGTTCACCTATTCACTGTGTCAGCGATAATGTTGCCTCTCTTGCTCACAAAATTTGTCTCACTACCAACTTCACTCTCATTTTGGAGTTAAGATAATAAAAAACACATGAATGGTAAGAATAGAGTGCAGAGCTCACACTTGTGATCATTATGGTCAAAATGGCAAACATCTGAGTTACTTTTGGCAGAATCAGCTTTTTAAATTGGGCTGGGCGATACGGCCTTAAAGTAAAATCCACATTTTTTTCACACCACATTGGATTTTCGATGTTTTTGTTTTTGTTTTGTTTTTTTAAACTACAAAAGACGAAGGAAGTATTTTAAATATTTTGCTTTTATTTCAAAGAAACAATTTTCCTAAGGTAATAAAGTGCAAAACAAGCTTTAAGCAAACTTAACATATTTTTTTAATAAAAGTTTGATCAAACAAAGATGAATCTCACAATTTGGGATTAATGAAGTGCCCATCTAACTTTCACCCAACTTCACCAATAAAAACTAAGAGCCCTGAGCTGAGAGGGAGCCCTAGGCTACCGTATTTACCCTAGTTAAAGGGAAAACTGATTTTCACAATATAATTTCTTAACATCGTCTAAACAAGTTAATTTGAATTTTGATTTTCCTAGACCCATCACATTTTCAGACTCTTCCTTTAACCTCCTTGTTCATCAGCTGAAGAATTGTTTTAAAAAACAAATTTGTTGAGTTTCTGTGTTAAATTTAAAACTGTTTATGTTAAATTTGATGAAAATGGCCCATTATTTATGTGTGTTGTGTTGCCTTTTAAAAAGGTCATTCTGGGGAGCTTCAGTGAGTAGTCACAATAATTTGTCCTGCAGCTACACACACATGCGCGCGCACAGACACACACACACACACACACACACACACAGACACACAAAGGGAGAGAGAAAAATACCAACAAATAAACATGCATACTGAACCCGGTGTGATCAATGTGAAGCTCAGCAGCCTCGAGGACATGCAGTCCTATAGTGTTTGGCGTCTCACACACACACACACACACACACACACACACACACACACATGGTGCGATGGCAGGTTGCTTCAGGCCTCGGGCTAAATCCAGAAATAAAGACAATGGAATAAACAGGAGGAAAAAAAACTGTGTTTGTCACTTCAGGGCTGCCAAGCACAGAAAATCTGCAGGAAAGCCTGACAGAGCGAGGCCATGTTTGTGTAAAAAAATGTGTGTGTCTGTGTGTTATACACAAAAACACACTCTGCTTTAAACAATTACTAATAGTTACCAGTGAGACTGCAGTTTAATGAGGGAACAGGCCTGTCGGTGAGCAGGCAGATGCATTAATTGCAGCCAACAGGAACAATTTTCATATTTAAATATGCAAATAAAAACACTGATGACAATAAACGGGACATTAAAGATGAAAAGCTCTGTGCTTTGAGTCAGATTTCTAAAGCGTCTTTATATTTATTCACATGTGCACTGATTTCTGCCTGTTTGTCAAAAGTTTGAGCATTTTATCCAATCTGAATCCACTCCAATCCCTCACTGGGTTGGAGCTTTAGCTCTCAACATGCGTCAGTTATCGCTTTTTTAAAGAACAAAAACTCAAAGAAGTGACGGTTGTGATCAGCGTTTCATGGATGAGGAAGCAGAAGCTGTGGCAGTTTAATTCATGTTGGCAGCGAGATCAGCAGCGGATGATGTAAACACGTTGACTGAGTGAGTCTGACACGTTCAGCTGTTATGTTGATCATCTTAAAACGTATACTGAGCATCTATGAAAGTTTCACTGCGAGCTCCTCAGTCCTGAAGCTGATGAGACGTGATGGACTCGGTCGCTTCGCGTCTCACTGCTCGTGTCTCAGAGTGATTCATCTTTCATTAACACATCATCTTCGTCGAGGACAGATCGGCAGAAGGAACATCAGCTCCACAGCAGATACATCTTACTTCACACATACTTGGTTACTGAACTTTGTCATGTTTTTGGTAGGTAGGCCTATCTGTGCCTGACTTGAATATTTATTTTTCTGAAATTTTTGACTTTTTCTCTCTACGTTTGAACTCAAATATCTGAACTCTCTCCTCGTTACATTTGCCGAACAGACTCGTTACTTCAGTTTGAATGTTTTTGTCTTTGTGTCTGAGCTCACTACACGTTACCAACCCAAAATGTCTCTGTTTGACATCCTGGGAATTAGACTCAACAATCAGCTCATTTTCTGGAGCTTCAGTTAGCTTGGCGTAGAAATGTCTGTCAGAGGGAAAATTTTTACATTGATACTTGGAGTACTTTTCACTTTTTACTTCATTACCTTGACTTGAGTAAAGAAGTTCAGTCAGTACTTCTACTTTTACCAAAGTCTTTTTTACACAAGTGTTTCTACTTAAGTAAAGAATGTGTGTACTGTTTCCACCTCTGCGTATGAGTCACAAGTTACTTATGAAATTAACATTACAACTGCACAGAATAAACTTTTATCATTTCGATCAGTGAAAGCAACGAGCAGCACGCTTTCCCCAAAGTTCTGATCAATGATCTTTGAATAAAAAAACGGATATAAGGTCTTAAAAGAAACTGGAACTCAATGCGAAACAAAACTGAATGTCAGCAGTCCAAACGAGTCAACCACTTAATAAAAACACATCAAATTTAGTCAGAATATAATCCAAGCAAATACTAGAAATAACTTCAAAACACATAAAAACCAACAACAAGACATTCCTGTCACACCTTTGTATAAATTCTGTGTTTTGGAGAAAATAATTGTGGCTGCAGAATAACTGTGAATTTATTATCGTGGCACCAAAGTCGCACATTTCTGTCACTTTTCTGCTGAAAGGTAATGTGCTGAAACTCAGCTGCAGGCTGGGAGCAAACAGGAGGACTGTGGATTAATCAGAAGAACCTTTGTAACAGAGATGTGCAGCTTTGCTCCACTGTGCAAAAAAATGGAAAATGAGGTAAATTAGGGTTCGGCGGCTCTACGTGCTTAACTACATTTAGCTCCGTCAATCTGTCTGAACGTTCGTCTCAGGCTGAGAGCTGCTCGTCATCTTCATTTCAGATCAGTCGCATCGAGCACACGCGCAGCTTAAACAAGTCGAGGAAAAAACAAACAGACAGAGGAGGAAAGCTGCCTCCAGTCACACACAAACACACGGACAAACAAGAGGCTGTGTGTGTGTGTGTGTGTGTGTGTGTGTGTAAAACGTCAAGGATAAAACTGTCTGTAGAGTCGCTGCCATCTGCAGTGATGGATGACCTGCCAGACACTGTGTGTGTGTGTGTGTGTGTGTGTGTGTGTGTGTAGATGGTGTGTGTTTGCAATCTATTATAAGCAGGAGATGAAGCCTGTGTGGGAGAGTGTGTGTTTTCTTTGTAAGGCTGTGTTCCAACACCCATACTACTGTATTAGCAGCTTATGCCAGAAAAGATTCAGTATAATTAGTAGTATGTGAAACGCAGCATACCAGAAGTCAGGGGGGGTCTTTTGGAATCTGGGGGCCCATTTCAAGAGTTAATGTGGGGGCCCCTTACCACTTATCCCTGCCCCACCCAAAAAAGAGAAAAAAATATATAGAAATTTTTCTTTTTCTTTTTTTGGACTTTGTTTTCTCAACAGCTCAAATAATTCCCACAATCAAATGAATGACAACAACAAAAAGTACAACTGCATATTGTTTTGCCTGGGAATGAAAAGTGTGAAAGCATAAAAACAGTGATAGATTTTTTTATTTTATTTTATTTTTTAAAGGGTTTTAATCTGCTGTGAAACAATCAAAAAAAAATAAAGTTGTTTCTGTCATTCAAACTTTCTGAAGCTCCCTCTCCTCACCAGCACTCTCTCTCTCTCTCTCTCACTCACATCATCTTGAATTTTTCGTGGTAAATATAACCTAGAATCTGCAGGCCTGTGATTTTCCCCACAGGCGCGGCACTGACTGCAGCCGACACGTCACGTAAAAGGTCCTCAGCATCCACATCAGCAAGGTGCCGCCACGCACTATGAAAAAGTCGGCTCATTAATCAAAGTTACAAGTCAGTCTGGGGCCCTTTGGAGGGGGAGAGGCCGTTTCAATTCAAACGGGTGAAACATGGCAGAGGCCACCTACGCCAGAAGTACCAGGATGTCAGACTACATCCAGTCAGATTTCGCAGTATGCGAGCCAGCACGCTGTTCTGCCAATTCTGACCCACAATCCTCTGCTCATCACATACATCACGTGAGTTGTGTGAAAATAAATCAGAGAAGAAATAAGTCAAACGTTTGACAGCTGATCGACAGATTTACAAGCACCACAATGAAACATGACGGCACATTTAAGTGTAAGTACTACACAAGCTCTGGGACTCCTAGAGTTAATATTTGAGTATACTACTGCTGCACAAAGCCAAGCAGATGAGTGAGTGGAAATGTAAACTGAGAAATGCAAATCTTCCCATCGTACTCCAAGACTTTGCGCTAAGGCTGCTGCGGCTAAAGGAGCATCAGATTGAGGCACACCACCACGATGGAGTAGAATGTTCAAACCGTATGCATACTACATGCACCAGTATGTACTTTGTGAGTGAGGCAGCAGTATGTACTATAATTAAAAAGCCAAAGTATGCCATTCAGAGGCAGCCCAACTACTGCTCTGCATAAAAGACCAAAACAAAACAAACGGGAACATCCTATGAGGCAATAACACACAAACTAACTTCCTGCTGCAATATAAAAAAATGTCACAATAATGTCACAGTTTTAATCACAGATTGAGTTCAACATTTTGTAGAAGATAAAAAGAGCAGATCTGTTTTTTTAAAAAATCAATTTAAACAGACAAAAATTGATGTTGTTCTTATCGTTGCTTAGGTTGTGCAGAACTGCTCACATGGAAAAACATTCTGAACACGACCGTGAGAGGAGCGAATGTTTTGATGATGACGTTTAACCAAAGTGAGCGGAGGAAGATCTGATGGAGGCACGACGATTCTGCAGCTCCACGATGAACTGATGTTTCTCGTTCAGTGGAGTGACTCGGCTCTGACGACCAACGGTCGGAACTTCAGACACGGAATCTGCAGACTCAGCTGACCAATCAGAGATCAGCACGCCGAGTGTGACTTTCACCAGACGTCCCAGCAGCGCTTGCTGCAGCCTCGTTCCCACAAATCAAAATCACACCGACCGCAGACGAAAGACAGGTCGCCTCAATCAGGCGGCCAGTTTACAGAACGCTCAGCGCCGTGTCGGCCAAATCACACACACACAAACACACACACAAACACACACAGCCACAAGCCCGAGCCGCCCTGAGCTCCGCAGTCTGCTTCAGCACAAACACAGCTTCCTGTCGGAGGCTCTGGACCTGTGGCGGCCCGTGTGTTCTGACCTGGGAGAGCTCCAGGTGAGCAAACACAACTAATTTCTACAAATAAACACAGCGGAGACACAGTTTGGATCGTCTGATTAGCCAGATCTGACCAGAACGCTGAGCCACCTCTGCCATCCAGATGTGGGGAGTTCAGGCTCTTGGTTAAACATTTACTTTGTGTGTGTGTGTGTGTGTGTGTGTGTGTGTGTGTGTGTGGAGTGGGGGGTCAATGATGACATCTGGGTGTCATTTCATTTTGTCAAGCCCATCAAAGCTGCAGCGACAACAACTCACTCCAGGTGAACACTGACCTGCTTCAAACCTTTAGGGAGACGAGGAGACGTTTGCCCTGAATTCAACCAGTCAGGCAGAGCTGCAACAAACAACAACCAGCAAACAACAAACAACAAACTACCAACAACAAACTACAAGCTACACTTCAGTCCAACTTTCTACTGTTTAATAATCAGCTTCTCATATATGTGTGTGTGTGTGTCAATGACGATTTTAAGTAAAATCTGTGAGTGTGTGTGAAGAGATCTGAGGTGTTTACTCACACACACACTGTCTCTTGTGTTTACGTTTGACGATATGTACACACACACACATGCGCATGCGCGTTTGTATGTCTATGTCTCTCTCTCTCTCTCACACACACACACACAGATGCACACACACACAAACACACACTTGGCGCTGATGTGAGGAGAGTTATAAGGAATGAATGAAAGAGTAGAAAGTAGCCGGCGACGGCTGAGGTCGATTCAGGAAGACTGGAAAGGAGCCAGCACACACACACACAAACACACACACCCACCCACACACACACACAAACACACACAGACACACACACACAAACACACACACACTTCAGTGAATACACAGCACTCAGTCCTTAAATTCTGCAACAAACTCTTTAGTGCTCACAGACACAAACAGTACTAAAGAGTCACAGATTCTACATGTTGAGTTCACATTACACTGAACATTACTGATGACCTTTGACCTTTGACACCACCGCTTGTTAAATGCTGAAGGCCCGATTCAAAATACACACACACACACACACACACACACCGACACACACACACACACAAACATGATCAGGACAGTGAGCAACCACACAAACTCAGCAGGAAATCATCATTTTAACCCTGATCAGTTTCAACTTCGTCAATAAACCGTCAACTTGTGAACCCTTCGCGGCGCAGCAGAGGTCTGAAACCTTCTCATGTGCGTTTTTACGCACGGGTAGAAAAACGCCGTCTTACCTCGGAGGTTCTGGACCTTCACCACCACCTCGGCGGGCTCCCGCAGGCTGCGCGCCAGGTACAGACGGCCCGAGTCCCGCTCGATCTGGACCGGCGAGTCGGCCTCAGACATCACCTCGAACCACCGCTGCTCGAATCTCTGGTCTGGCACCGTGAACACCAGGTCCCCGACTGTGACGTGGTCCGGCACGGTCACCGTGTAGGTCAGCTCCTCCGACAGAGCCCGGGGCCTCCGCCGCGCTCTGAGGGAGCGGCGGACGTTGACGCGCAGAAACACCGGTTCACTTATCAGCGCCACGTCTCCGCCATCATTCACGTAAAGGCGCAGAGTCACCTGACTGACACCCAGAAGGGACCCGACCAGCCTCACCTGCCCGGTTTGTGGAACCACGTGGAGCAGGTGAGACTCTGGTGATGCGTAAAAAGTGAGGCGTCCGTTCCTCTCCGCGTCCCCGTCCTTCGCGTCAAAGCGGCACAGCTCTGTACCGAGCGACGTCAGCTCGTCCGCTTCAACCGTCTGGTTCCCACCTGTGAACCACGGGATGTTGTCGTTCCTGTCCGACACTTCGACCTGGACGGCGGCAGGTCTCCTCCGACACCGCGGCGGCAGCTCCACCGTCAGCTCGTACATCGCTATGAACTCCCGGTCTAGAGCTTTGGCGGAGACTAAACCCAGATGTCCCCGGTGGTCCCGGTGTCCGCGGTAATGAACGAGCCTAAAATCAGAAGCATAATCCCCCGTTAAACTGGCATTCAGGTCCGCGCCGGGGCATCTGCCGGCTCCGAGCGGCAGCAGCACCCCCTCCACCGGCGTCCCGGCCGGTGAGTTCTCGGCTATTTGTCCGAAGTAGCGCACCGGATGTTCGTGCAGTGCGGACAGACACACCGGGGAGACATGAAGCAGCAAGAGCAGCGGGAGCAGGTGGATGAGGAGGTTGTGCGGGAGAACCGCTCCGGTTTCAGCTTTGATCATGTTTCCATCAAACCCGTTTCAGTTGGAGAAAACAGCAAATTATCCGCCGGAGCCACAGGAGCGGATCTCACTTTTACAGAGATGCGGTTTCAGAGGAAAATAAGATTTCTTCGCGGGGAAGATTGAAGTTCCCAGACGCAGGAAAGCTCTGTTTACGAAATGATTTAGGCAAAATGTCTGAATAAATTCCTTTGGTGAGTGGAGAGAAGCGCCCAGAGTCCATCCAGCGCGCAAAGGGGAAATATCAGAAACAGCAAGAAGTCTGTTCGCCTCTTCACTTCATAATTCAAACGAAATGATTTTAACGCACAAATGACAGAACAGCTGTCTTTTCTTCTTCGCTTCTCCTCCTCGTAAATACAGTAACATCAAAAGAAGTGACTGATAATAAAAAAAAAATCAAACAATATTTTTCTCAGTTCAGTTAAAAAAAAAACAAAAATGTCGGTTTTAATGATGCCGATGATGCGCCAAGTCGCTCAAGAGACTTTGGAGCGTCTCCACCAGAGGATGGACCAGACTGACGCGCTCAGAGACACCCAGCAGACTCCATGTGGCTCCAGAGGCTCCGCCCAGCCGGGAGGAGAGAGACCAGTGAAGCAGCAGGGACGCCTCTGAATGACAGGTCGCAGGACCCGCCCACTGACATGCTGAGTCAGATTATGGAGCGAGAGAGGGTGAGAGAGGGGAGGAGGGGATAAGGTGACTGTACTTCATGGTCCAGACCAGGTCTCTCACAGCAGACAGGTGTGACGTGCAGGTGTTTATGGTGATAAGAGGAGAAAAAGCGGCTGAGTAAGTTCGAGTGCCGGCAGGCCTAAATGTCGATTTGTCCAGCTTTGGTTTCTGACTAAATATCTGCAAAAATGACTTTCCCATCATGCTCAGCCACAGGTCTGCTTTTAGTTTAGCGCTGATAAAGAAATGTTAGCATTCTAACACACTGAGTGAACACTGTGTCTGCTAAACGTCAGCATGTATGCTGTCGTTAGCGTTTAGCTCATAGTGCCACGATGCCGCAGTGGCGTCTCTCAGGGCTGTTAGCACAGATTTAGACTCAGGGATCACTCACACTTGGCCCTGTTGTCCCGTGCCGTGTCGAAGCACAAATGTCCCCCTTCCCCTCTCCCACGCCGCCCTGCACCCACGTTGCTCCGGTGTAACCATGCCTGAGCACGCTAGAGCTACCCGATCTATGAAGAGCGACCCGTATCTTTGCCTGCATTTTTTTTCATCTTGTAATAAAGTTTTGCAGTTGTCTTCTGTGATCTAAAAGACATTCACGGATTTTTCCACTGCTCTTTATCCGGACTTTGCTTGCTGCTGTTTGCCTAAATTCAAAGTGAATCCTCTACAAACAGTCACAGCGATGTTGGCGCTACGTGCTTGTGCTTATGCATGTGCATCCGTACCGCGCCAAAGTCCACCTCTTCCAACCACGCCAGGGCTGACAAAGCGTGCCGTGCTTGGGCACCGTACGGATTGCCGAGTGTGAACGCACCCTTACACCAATTCCTAACTGGATGCGACATGAGCGACCTCGTACGAATGAAGGGCTGTACGGACTACAAGGGACGTTGCAGCAGAGGGAGCGGTTGAGTTGGCTGTTCACAGGTTGGGGGGGCGCAAACCTAGGGACGTCAGCTTCGATTTTGACCAGTCAAAATAGGCCAGAGGCGGATCCTCCGAAGTCCGAAGGACACGGACTTCGAAGGAGGACGTCCTCCCCGTCAACCAAATGGGACGGTCTGGCCTTCGGCGTATTTCCTGGTCGCGTTACCGCTGTTCTCCTCACGTCACCATTACTGCTGGCCAAGCCTGCGAAATATTAAAATATTTTTATGTACATTATATGAAGCAACCTCTGAACCTCAAACATTTGAAAGTGAAGTTTTTATAGCATCAAGCTAACCATTACTCAGCATTAATAGTCACATATTTTAACTGAATTTTGGGGTTTTGGTTTAACATATATGGCGTTGGATGTTCAAATGAGTAAAAAGCTGAGCAGCAGCGCAAAGCATCTTGGGATACGGGAGCCTGCAAAGGATAGTAGCGGTGCATCTTCCGTAGCGGCTCCCAAAGGCTGAAAAGGAGGACGCATTTGAAAGGTGCATTTGAAGGATCCTTCTAATCTGGATGAATTGGGACAGGCCTTCGCGCAGTGTTGTCACGTGACTGGCCTTGTCCTTCCAAGGATGCAGACCCTGAACTGGGACACAGCTCATGTTGTCAGGAACAGTTTGAGAGGAACTGTCTGCTGTGCGGTTTTTGAGGAACTAAAAATCTTCAAGGGTTTTTTTCTGTTGGCATTCACACCGTCAATAGGAAAGCTCTATGGAAGCAATGTAAACTGGTCGTTAACATAACCTTTGCAAGACTTACAACAACAACAGCAACTGAAGGTTATTGCATTACCGCTCCATGTTGTTGTCTGGTATGTGGCGATACTGTACCATGAATCTGGAGCCATTAAATCTCAGAGAAGATATAACGACAAAACAATGAGGACCTCATTTTGAGCTCTGTTTCTTGTTTTGTGTCGTCTTGTTAAAACAGCTGTCGGGTTTTTAAAAATGTGTTGTGTTAAAAAATGTTGTCAACACTGGTTCCTGAGTTCAACAAATCAACGTACACTTATGTCACAATAGTTCCTCATGTGCTGTAGAAATGTTAACTCTGGAATTGGAGCTAAAAAAGTTCCCCAAAACGTAGATCTAAGAAGTATATTTCCAGTTCCTGTGGTGCGAATTCAATAAAACCAAAGGTTCTTGGAACGGTGAAAATGTTTCCTGTGTTCTGAAAACGTCCATGGGCATTTAGGATGAATGACAAAGACCCTTTAACCTTTCCCCTAACATCATCGATAGATCAAAATTTGAGTTCATCCAGTGTTACCTGCAAGACTAACTGTATTCCCATCATCTTCAGCTACAGTTTGCTTTTACTGCAAATCAGCTATGTTAGCAATGTTATGATTTTTAATTACAATGTGTTGACTCAAAGCTTCACTGTGATTATGTACAGTCCTTACAGAGCCACTAGCCACAATGACTCTTCAAAAACAAAACAAAAAACAAAAGAAAAACAAAAGAAAACAAAAAAAGAAAACCCACACGAACCATCGCTGTGGCTAGCTGTCTGTGAATTAATCTTACCAGCTAACTTCTTTCTTTGCTTATGTGCAAAGACACGTGGTTTTCATGCAAGAAAAAAATCCTGAACAAAAAACAAACTAAACTGCAGTTAACGAGGCAACATCAAGGTCAATCTGTGTTTTATTTCATATATAATTTTGCTTGCCTTTACGTGCCCATATTTATTTTCCAAGATATAGTGCAACGATATGAAGAAGATTTCAGCTCAAAGTGTGAAAATTGACTCTTAATTTCATCATAACATTCAGATTCTTCACAGAGTTACAGTTGAGACAGTGATAAAAGCTACAGTCTACTGGTGTTTCATTTAATTGGTTGCAAAGAGCCCCTCACTTACACCATTAAAGATCCGAGCCGGAGGACACACAGAGCATCAAGCCGAATTACACAGAGTTAAACAGGGTCATGTCTCCTCCATCACTAGAAGCACCAAAGAGCTCATTGCGTCATCATGTTTGTAGTTAAAAGGATTTGTTGAAACGCTTTCACTCCACTTTTGGCCTTGTTTACAGAGTGATTTATGCTAATGACGATACTCTCCCTCAGTCCAATTGTTTGCCAGGAATCTGAAAAAAGAACTGGCAGTATGTGACGGCGTACAAGCTACATTTCTCATCTAGTGGGAGGTTGTGAAAGGTTTGTTTCTATTTATAACACTCGGTAACACAGACGCAAACAGGAGCTATATTTTCGACTTCAGTTCTGTTCTGAGAATTTGTTTACCATCTGCACGTCAGACTCCATAGGGGAAGAAAGGCTGGGCAGAAAACCCTGTCAGAAACAGCAGCACTGATGTCTGCACCCACCCAGACACTGCCAACTCAGTGTCATGAACCCAAATGCTGCAGAATCTGAGCTTTGTCCCCTGGCACTTTTCGCTAAGCGAGTGGTTTGAAAGTAAATGTGGGGAAAATGTGCAGTAGTTTTGTTTTGGTTTTGTTCTGTTTTGTTTAAACATAAGATGACTAATGAACAGGGCTGACCCAAATGATTCAAAGCTTCAGTCGCCTTGGTGATCAATGGCATAATCAATATTTGATCCAAAGTTTTTTTTTCCCTCAGTTAAAAGTTATGAGCAGTGACTAACTCAGACCACAAGGCGGCAGTAAGGTATAAGCCAGCGTTGCAGTCAACAAACATTAGTTGAAAATGGTGGAAGAAAAATGTTTCCACCAAAGGAAGAGGAGTAAACATCACTATGCCATGTGTTTGTTTGTTTGTTCATGCAGTAAACAGTTTAGTAACGAAATGTGATGCTCCGGATGTTTTTGGTTTGAGTCCTAGCTGAGTCTCAACATCTTTTGGTAGCCATTCCCGCAACAGAAGACCATCGGAGTAGCTGATAGCTGTAGCTAGTTTAGAAGAACATAGACACAGATAAAATGATGGAACATTTAAAGACGTTACGTAAAAGTTCTACAAACCGCAAAGTTGCTGCGGGTAACTGAAGAGAAGCCATGCAGGGACACAGTGAGCCGTGAGCGCTTAAGAGAGCTGCTGTCCATGTTCGCGGCCAAAGGAGAGAATCTCCTGGAGGTATTGTTCCTAAATGAAATTAAAGAGACACCAAGCTGGAACGGTGGATTATGAGGACAACATGATCGAGCAGCCAGGAGGACAGACAGTGTGAAACAGCGGGCGAGCGGCAGAGTTCACGGCGGCCTGATGTGAGAAACATTCATTCAAACATACTGATGTTAACGTTACAGACATGGTGACCCCCTCTCCCTGATATTCCACTACAATTAAATATTTGCAAAAAAAGCTTCGAAGCCCCAAAAAAGGTGTTTAGGAAAGTTGTCTACACGGGTCTAAACCCCCTGAAACCTGAGACCCGACCCTGGACCCGTACGGATCGGGGTCCATTTGTAATATTATCAGTTGCACTCGGATAGGGTCCCATTCTTTTGCCACAGATCCTGGGTCTGTTTAATTTATATGTAATGCCTGATTGGACCCGAAAAGACCTGAAGATGATCGAACATTAGCTAACGTCACTGATTGATTGTTTTCACTGTGCAAACGAACCAATCCAACCAGCGGTGGTAATGAGTACTAGCCAATTGGAGCAGAGGCAGGTCATGAATCTTTTTATTTAACCTTTATTTAACCAGGATAAGTCCCATTGAGATTAAAAATCTCTTCTTCAAGGGAGTCCTGGCCAAGACAGGCAGCACCAACGGTAAAAGTTTCACACATCACAAGACAAAGGGCAACATTACAGCATTACGAAAATCACATACAAGAGCTAACCAGAGTAAAACCACGTTTCTAAAAGCAACGACACAACAAAGTTTCCAGCTCCAGGTCTTTTAAAATAGATTTAAAATAATTCAAGGAAACCAGTTCCTGCCGTTTTAAGACACTCTGTAGACTATTCCTCTCTCAGTGCGGATGCTTGGGATGGACAGCATATAAAGGTCCTGTGACCGCTATGAGTACTGTCCATCAGTTCTTTAGCTAATGTACATACAAAGATAGGATGGCAGCAGCCCAAGGATTGCCTTGTATATCAAGGTGTACTAGTGTGTTTGCCTGCGGGTTGCAAGAGGGGGCCAACCAACCCGGGAGTAGAGTTCACAATGGTGAGTCAGAGATTTACAGTTTGTGATGAACCTTAGGGAGGCATGGTAAACTGTATCAAGCATATGCAGTGCCTGGGCAGGGGCATGCATATATAAAAGATCTCCATAGTCCAACACATCTCTTTTATGCATCAAAAGAAAAGAACATTTTGTTTCTAAAATAGAAACTTAATTTAAGTCCAGATTTTTTTTAATAGATATTCTACATGCGGTTTAAAAATAAGAGTGTCACTGATCTGAATGCCCAGATATTAAAATGAGTTTACATTCTCATTGACTGTTCCCTTGAGAGAGACGACCGAAGGGAGATTCTGGGGTCTACTCTCGGCTTAGAGAACAGCTTAAACTTAGTAACCTATTGTTGTGCTGTGTGACTTTATGTGCCCCGTGTCTGACCTGCTTCTGTAAAACTAATTGCCCCATGGGGGACAAATAAAGGAAAATTGAATTGATCACAAACCAAGAATTTGAGTCTACAACACACAATCTCCAAATTCACTTTTTATGTCTGCGTTGTGGATTTGTTATAGGCTATCCGATCTTTACGTAACACCCTTTCAAAATACGATTTCTGGGTCCAAGCCTGTCTTTTTGAATTGCCCCATACTGTGTCCCATGTTGTTTCAAGATATCTTAGTAAAAAACAAACAAACAAACAAACAAACATAAAAAAGAACAGTCAAACTTTCATGACAAAGACAAGAGGACAGGGCTGCAGTAGATAAAGTACATGAAATGAATAAAGCCAAAGGTTTGGCTTTTATAAGTGGACGCTAGGGTTAGCCAGGTTAGCATCGATTTGCTAGACCATTGGCCCTTTGCCGATATCTTTGATACAGATTATTGTTAACTAAATGAGGGCACAGCTGATGCCACTGTCTACATCCATTTAGGATCAGGGTATCCCTAACACTGTAATGTTGTAAAAAACAAAACTTTTATGAGGGATATTTGCACAGGGTCGGTTTAGTTCAAGTGAATGGATGCTAAGGTTAACTAGCTAACTTTTATCCACTCAAAACAGCGTTTGGCTCTGCTAGCTTACTAGCAATTAGCCACATCAGCAAGCAAGCAAATGTTAATTCACATGAGCTTGCTAAAACCACAATAGCCCTGTCTACCTTGTTAGCACTGCACTTTGTGTTGGACTGTGTGTTGTGGAAGGTGCTGGTTTGTTGACATCAGCAGACTCAATTTCTGAGCTAATGTTAGCTAGAGTTGCACAATGTTAGCACAGCAGGGGAGCAGAAAGTCACTCAGTAAACTATTGCACATAAAGTAACATCCTTTGCCTGTAAAATTGTCTTGAATAGGCTACTGAGATAGAAATTAGTCCACCGACAACCAAGTCACATTACCTCCAGAAAACATTGGGGAAAAGAAGATTGATAGATGTAAACTGCTTGGCATTCTTACATATTCAATTTTAAACTAAAGAGATATCAATTCCATCAAGTTTTCCTCAGCCTTCAAAATGGTAAAAAGAATGTTTTTGAAAGATGTATTAG
>JAQLOL010000025.1:943395-953766 GCA_029783665.1 Naso thynnoides | reverse complement strand
TTGTGTGTCTGAAAAATGTCATTTTAGTGTCAGAATGTTAAGAAGATATGTGTCTGTGAAAAATGGGTCCAACATGTGACGATGGGGCGAAAGAATTGGTCATAATCTGTGATCACGTTCATTTCTCCCATAAGAACAAATAGACTCAAGACTGCTTCCTGTCTCCTGAAGGGGCGGGGCCACGACAAAAAACCATGTGACACTGACACAGGAAGTGGACAGTGAGTGAGGCGTCAAGGTAAGTTTCCATCCAGCTGCTCTGTGAGAATTCACTCTATGAATAAAAATCTGAATGCATATGTTGAAAATTTGGAAATATCTCAAAATGTTGACAGAAACATTTTAAGCATGTGGAAGGTGAAAACTGGGCAAAATGTAAAAAAAAGTAACAGTAATTTATATTGTTTTCTTTTTCTGATTTTCTGCAAAAAAAAAAAATCTGCTAGAATTTGCACCAAAGTTGGACGGAGACGCCGGCGCCCGTCCAGTTTCTGTCCTCCAGCAGCATTTTTCTGGGTAGTGTTCAGTCTGAACTCACCTGTAAATGAGTCACCTAATGCCTTTTATTCAGACATTTTAAATATAGTTTATAACAAAAACAAATGTTATTAAAACCAGTGTGAGTATTAATTAAACACGTACATATAGTTTGCATATTATTATCTACTTTTACTTCACTGCTCCCTGCATATATTTTTATTTTTTGTTTTTTCTCTCCCCCCTCTCTCTCCCCCTCTATCTGTTGAGATTTAATAAATTTAATATGTTGTAATTATAGAGTGTGGGTTGGACCTTCTCTGGATGTAAAGTGTCTTGAGACAACTTTGTTGTGATTGACACCGTAGAAAATTGACTTGACTCCTCCTCTCAGTGGTCAAACGGTTTGCGGTGTCTCAGCTCGTTTCCATGAGAACGATGCTCTGAGTCTTTAGGACACATCTGTCGTTACCTTTCCTCTTCCTCTCCACGCTGAATCGCTCGATAGAGGCGACAAAAAGCTGAGATGTCCATTCAGACCCATTTAACACGAGAGCCTTGAGCTGCACATCACCTGCTGTAAAATCAGCCCTGGGACGGCCGAAAATCTTCTTTACTGTGAAACGCCGAATTCCTCCACTGAGAGTGAATCTGTGAAATTAACTGTGAGCAGCTCGACTCCATTTCAGGGAAAAAAACATTCAGTGCTGAAGGTGAGAACAGCTTCGTGTTGTTCGGAGATATTATTTGACTGGGTTTAAGATCTGTGAGTGTGTGTGTGTGTGTGTGTATTTTTTAAGATATGACAAAAACCACACACACACACCCACAACAATCAATGCATAAACGTGTGTGACGTGTTTTTCATGTCACGTTCTCGTGTCTTTATATTATTAAAACACGTTCAGCTGGAATTTATTTCTGAATAATCTGTATTTGTTTTTGCCTCCTTTACGTTGTTCCGACATGTTGTTGTTGTTTTGTGTCATGTTGTCTTAATGCAGACATTTTAAAAAAAATCCAGAAATATATGAAGTCTGGAGAGCAAAAGTTGTAATCTTGCAATAAAATGTACTTTGGTTGTTTCCAGCTCACCAAGAGGCTTTATACAGCCAACACAGCTGCACCTGGACAGAAAGACACACCTGCCTACATGTCAGACAAATGGTGGTAAGTAAAGAGCTTTACAAAGTTGTAGAAACTGAAATATTTGGCCATGCATGAATTCATTTCATCTTTAAAATGTTAGACTTCATTTTTTCTCATTCTTTTACACCCAATAAATGGAGTTTAACTAGAACTGAAGTGATTTCTGCTTAAAGCAATACGAATGACCGTGGGCCTGATCGGTCTTAGCACTCCAGAGATGCAGACAAACGTTGTTTGCAGTTTTTTACATCTTCAACAACAAAACGATCGTCCGCAGGCAGAGCTGAAGTCAAACCAGGTGCGTCTTACCTGAACCAACCGCGGAGAATTTAACGGGAACTCCACGTTTAAACCGGTCCACGCGTGGAAGTAAAATCCAGTGAGAGTGAACTTCTCCGAAAGATGATGAGGAGAAACTTTTATGCGCGCTTCAACGTTCAGCACGGGAGGAAAAGGAAGCAGCAGCTGCAGCACCTGCAGCAGCTGCGGCGCTCTGCCGTCTGCGCGGTGCGGCGCGGTGCGGCGCGGCGGAGCTACGCGCGTCATCCATGACACGCAGGAGGAGGCGGCGGGGAGGGAGGCGAACGACGGGGGGGGGGGAATTCAGATCCCACAGGAGTAAAAGTACTGTAATACTACCAAGTAAAAATACTCGGTTGCAAGTTTAAATCCTGCATGGATGACTGTGATCTGAACGTCCAGTGTGGGGCAGTCTGGGAAATATCCAGAAACAGCCTCAACATGTCCACTGGTGCACCTGAAAATAAAAAAACTCATCACTCTCTCACCTCTCACTGAATGATGAGGCTCAGCGACTAATTTCAGCAGAACCGACAAACTGCCCACAGGCTGCCGTCAGGGTCCTTCTCATGAGTTCAATGGCTGAATTATTATTTTCATTCTGAATGAATCTGTTGATTGTTTCCTCCACGAACCGATTGATTGATTTCTTTGTAAAAAGTTCTGATAACAGTGAGAAAAACGGTCACAACTGCTCAGAGCAACTTTTTTAAATATGAGTACACACTCAGAAATCTGCTTCACCCGCAGCCTGTCCGTCCATCAGTGAGGTTTTGTCTCCACCTAGCGGCCAAAAGGAGAACAGCACTTTGACTCTGACTCGCCTCTCTTCTTCTGAGGGAGCTGCGTTGTTTTCAGTTTAGGTTCAATTCAGAATAAATTTGTGTTCGTGTGTCTATCAGTTGAACTCTGTTTGTCGTTTTGTTTTGTTTTTTGTTCGGTAATCACGGTGAATCTTTGTTCTGAACCCGGAAAGCGGGAAAGTTAGACACAAAAACGACTCTGGCTGCTGTCTGGACTGTTTTCATCAGTCGTCCAGATGGGGGCAGTATTGCGACGCAACCGGTTCGATCCACCACTAACAACACGAAGAAGTAAACGTCATCGGCTTTTGGCCCAATCAGCGGAGCGGCTGCCGCGGTAAGCTCCGCCCCCGAGAGAAACCGCCATCATGAAATCAAAAACAAGCCAAGTGACAGATGACGCGCAGCTGTCCGCTTCATAACACGGTAAACTTCAGCCTCTTTCCGCTAACGTCCGGTGGTGGTAGTTTGAATATTCGGTGGCCTGTTTGTAAAGTTTGTTGCGGTGTTTCATTGGGCTGTAAACGGTGAAATGAGCGACATTTCTCTCACTAACGTCCCGCGCTGTGAGGGAACGTCGCCAACATTACGGTTACGTTAGCTTTAATCGGTGTTAGCACACGGTGGCTAGCTGTCTGACGTTACTCGCAAATGTTAACTCGCTGTACGCGTTATAAAGTCAGCTGCTAACCGGTTCACAGCGGAGAAATGGCCGTCAGACAGAGAGCGGTGGCACACAAGCTAATGTGAAAGTTGTAGCGTAAGTTAACAGCTAATGGTAGCATGCTAACTCAACGCTCAGTGGCTAACGTGTTTGCTGTATTGTGAAGTTACAGCGCGCCAAGCCGCCTGGACGTTTATTGTTAAGGAATAAAGACACAGAGCAGTGCGGAGAGCTGGTGGAAACCATTAAAAAGTTAGACAGCCGTTTCCTAATTCACCTAAACGGGGCTGCACGTCTTATTTCAAAGTGGAGTAAGGCTACGCATTGTGGAAATGAAAGCTTCTGTCAGTTATGAGCTGGATTCACTGGAAAGTGGAGCTCAGGTGTTGGTGCTGGCAGCTGGTTCTGTCCAAGCTGTCAGACACCGCCGACAAATCTGTTATTTCATGGAGAAAAGCTCCTAACAGTTACCTGTCAAAACACACATTCACACTTTCTCATGTTAGTGTCCAAATAACTGAACTACATCACAGGCGAGATCTGTTGAATTAATGCAAATTCTGTTTTATAACTTTGAGTCAAGGCCACGTTAGCCAACAAGACTAATCAAGTCTTTGGTTAATGTTCAGTTTTTGATCAACCTGGCTGATTTTTGAATGGTTTCTGTGTTTGCCCCCGTGATGAAAACACTGCAGTCTCCTTCTGTCAGGACAAATCGACGCTTGGACCAAGTGAGGTTTTGCAGAGATGAGCGACGTGGCGGAGGAAGCGATGGACAGCTCTGCTGTCTCAGAGGAGGAAGTGGAGGACCAGCAGGACACCTCACAGGAAGACCTGTCAAGTTCAAACAAAAGCCGGCACAACATATCCGGTAAAGAGAAGATGATGCTCATTTAGTATTATTTATTATTATCCAATGAGCAGTTCATGTTCTGAATGTTCTGACTGCACTAAGCATCATAGCTAGTTGTACTTCATACTCTCTTTTTCCTTTTCGTTTTGGGAGGCGCTCACCCAGAACGCAGCCACGGTGAGTTTACTGAGCAGTAATACTCAGGTAGAGGTAGAGGATGACGATGCCGACTACAAAAGGCTCATACCCACAGCCTGCACCCGAAACACCTGTAATACCATTTTGACACGCTCAGTTGTTGCCTAAAAGAAGCCGACACATGTTTTTTGTTATTTATCACTGTGTTGTTGCAGATGCAGGTGATATCGTCGAGGGCAAACGGGTGAAGAAGACGGTCGAGAGGCTCGATTTCCAGGCGCCAAAACAGAAAGAGAAGCTCAAGATTGGAGATGGTATGTATTGACTTTGGCTTTTAGCTTCTTAAGGCTAATGCTGGTTTGTCAATTAACTATTTGTTTGGTTTTTTTCCTCATGTTTTTTAGGTAGCGGTGAGAAATTAGGAGACATCCCGCGCACTGGCTACCAGATCACCAAGATGAAGCCAGCGGACTTGAAACCTCTGCACGCCATCATGTTCGACAGACCGGGGAAGGTACAAACAGACTCATTCTGTATTGTTTAATTTTATTACATCAGTAATTTGTGAGATCACTGAGCAGTAGAATCAGGGACAGGATATTGTGGTTCCTGTATTTAAGTGCAGCACAGTGGAAAACATTTTGTTCTGTAGTTCAGGTTGATCGCTTGTTGGTGAAGTCGTTTTCTTTCAGGTGTTTTCAGTTGCCACACTGTTACAAACAAAACCGCTGCAGTGTTAAAAAAAAAAAAAGTAAAAGCAGAACTTCTGCTATTATAACATCAAATCATTGTTTGCTCTTTCATTAGATGGCCACAATAAAAAAGAACTTGCGGCTGTTTAACGGCTTTCCTTTCGACGCGGACAGCGAACAGTACACAAAAAAACGGGAGAAGCTTCTAAAGTAAGTTCTGGACAGAGAAACTTTGTCTCTTTGGTCATGTGATGTCATTGTTCTCAGTGGTGGAAAGAACGCTGTGATGTTTTTTTTTTTTTCATGCAGGAATTCAAATTTTACCAACACCAAACTGAAGGTTGTCTGTGGAGTTTTGGATCTGGAGAAGAAAGGTACCCACTCAGATCTGGTCGACAGAATCCTGACTTTCCTCATCGCACCGAAAAACAGCGGCAAGGTGAGACACGAGCTCGTCTTTTGAATGCCAGTCATTGTTATTTTAATAGAGGGACACCTTTGGTTTCATATTTAATTTGGGTGTTCCTCAAAGAAAAAAAAAAAGTGGTTGAGGTGAAAATCTTTGTAGTTTGTGACCCACGTTTATCATATTACATTGAAAATGCCCGTCACTACCTCAGACTTGGGAAGTTGTGAAGATATTTTACACCTTAATGTTTCCTCTCTTTCTGAAAGTAGCTGTTTGACGTTTACACTGTAAACTGAAACGGCGGTTTGTTTTCGGCAGCGCCTGCCGGTGAAGAAGAAGAGGAAATCAAAGAAGAAGCTGTCTGGCGATGACTCTAATACCAAGACCAAGAAGAAGAGCAAACCCAAACCCAGAAGCTCGTCGTCCAGTCCCAAAAAGTCCAAGACGGGAAGCAAGTCCAAAGCTATTGTCATGGACTCCAGCAGCGACGAGGATGATGATGATGAGGAAGATGAGAAGGCGGGGGCCTCCGCTGAGGCTGAGGGCTCTGATACAGAAGACAAACCGTCTGAGAAGGAGGAAGACCAGTCTGACAAGTCAGCGGAGTCTGCAGATGAAGATGATGAGGAGGAGGAGGAGGAGGGGGAGGATGAAGATGAAGATGAAAAGGTGAGGTTATCTGGGTGGAGCGCAAAACAGGAAAATAGTTTTTCTGCAAATTATCCAGATTTTAATATGAAGAAAACCTTTTTTTTTTACCGGAATGAGAACAACAGAATGCTGCGTCCACTTCGTTCATGTCTGAACCAATGATTGACGAGCATTCAGTGACATCACGTTGTTCTTCTTGGCTTTCATGCATTTATGGCACAACAGATTTCGGTGTTTTTCACACCGTTGAACGGTTGTGTCGCTTGGCGGCACAGATGTTTGATTGGCTCCTGCTTGATCTCACTCACCTTAAATCCAAAACCTGTTTAAACAGCAGCTGCTGATTGGAGGTGAAACAATTAATTGATGATGTGATTAAAAAAGATGTTGATAGGCATCTTGACGCTGAAAAAATGTATCGCGACGTGACCTCCAACAGGCAGAGTGCACTCTGGGAATAACCTCTGTTTTGCTCGACTGAGCTATCGTTAGCCCTGATGCTATCTGGTCGTAGTGATCCAAAATGGAGGAGGAAGGGGCTGAAATAACTGACGCTCCAACATCCTTTAACCCTCTGAGGTCGGGGGGTTGTATATGATCCCAAAATATGTGGTTTACAAAACATAAAATGACTTTTGATAGAGGAAAGATGGTGACTTTTTTTTTTTTTTTTTTAGCTGAAAGCTAACAGCTGCACGGTTCGAACGAGCCCTCGCTCATCACCGTGTCTCCTTCACAGGCTGAGTTCTGCCTCCTGGAGCTTCAGTGTCTGTATAAAGTTCTTTCAGTGATGATCTGTGATCAATCCAGAAGTGAAGGTCTTTGGTAATTATTTAATCCATTTTCTGTATCAAAAACAGCTTGCAGAAATGCACGGAAATGCAGTCTGCTACTACTTCCACTTCCTGCCTACCAAAATAAAATAATTTTTTTTTATATCCAATGTAGTCTATTTTTATCTTTATGGTTTTGGATAAATTCTTTTGATTCCATCTCAGTTTTGTTTTTCTTTCATCTTACTGGTCATATTATTATTTATACATTCAAATGACATTCATATTTTATTTTACCCTGGTATTTAGTCTACAGTAAGGAGATACGGTAAGAACCTGGCTACAAGAGATGTGATGTCAGAGACTTTATTTTTGCAATTTGCACGAATAAGGAACTGTGTTAGGAATGGAACTGAGCCGTGAGCTGATTGAATCGTTCCAGCCGTACTGCTGATCCAATGTGATGGACAAACTTTTCCCCCTCTGCTGTTCACAGTTGATTTTCATTTTGCTTGATGTTCTGTCTGCTCCATTTTTCACTCGGCTAGTCCGAACTGAAACATCTTAAATGCCCCCTGGTGGCTGGATGTTTGTGAAGGACGCTGTGATTAATTGTGCGTCTCTGTGTAAAATAACTTCATGTTGTAGTGAAGAGGACCTGTGGTGTTTGACTGCAAAACAAACTTCTTTTTTTGAAATATTTGAAACCATGTTTGTGAGTTTGTAGTCTTCATTCATTGTTTCAGTTTTTAACCAAAACATTTTGTGTCAGCCTCCCAAATCAAAGTCCGGCAGAGGGAAATCAGCCTCCAAGAAGTCAGCACCAGTGAAAAGACAGAGGACACCAGTGAAGAAGACAGCTCCTCCTAAAAAAAGAGCGAAGAAGGAAGTTTCTGATGAGTCAGAATCTGACGCAGACAGTGAAGCAGATGAGAAGGTAAAACCAAGTCGAATACAGAAGAAAACATTTTTGAATTGTCCTGAAAATATTCACAATGGGAATGAAACAGAAAGCAGCCTTTAAAGATTCACTCGGTTTCATTTAGTTCGGATTTGTTTTTGTCTCTCCTGTGTGGTTTGGATATTTTTATTTACACTCCCTGTTCCCAGCAGGTTTTCTTGTTATCCGTCACTCCTACAACCAGACTCTTGTAGTTTGTCTCTTAAATGTCTTTTGATTGGGATGAGCTGATGTTTGTTGTTTTACAGCCCAAAAAGAAGAAATCAGCTCCAGCCAAACCTGCCGCCAAAACCAAGAAGGCTGACAGCAGCAGCAACAGCAAAAACAACACAAACACAGGTGAAGTCGCGTCATCGGGGACAAACTGACTATATCATCGCAGTTTTATATTTACCTAATAAACAAATCTGTAGCTTTGGGATAAGCCAGTTTTTCAATGACCAAGATGAAACTTTGGAAAATAAAATTGACAAATGGTTGCCAGTATAACACAGTTAGCCACGATACTGTGATAAATATGAGATTTGATATCGTGTTTGGCCAAAGGAGAAGAAAACAAATTAAATTCACTGGCACGATAAATAGTTAACCACAAAAACATGCAACAGAAGGATCAAATCTGGCTCCATAATAAATGTCAAGGTCCATAACTAAACTGATAGTGTTTTAAAAGTGACCATTCTTAGCTGAAGCCTGAAGCATTTGACATGAAACACATTAGCTCAGCAGCTAGCAGAGCTCTCTCCACTCATAGCTCAATAAGTTACACGGATCATTAGTGCTGTTCTATGTTCCGGTTAATGCAAAGTGATATTTCACCGCAAAATTCTGTTTTGTGTATCAATTTCTCATCGTTAGCGTCTTGAAGAATATAATTTTCTTTATTCCAGCGTTTCTCCACGATAAACGAGTAGTTCCTGAAATGTGTGCTCCCTTCTGTTGGCAGGCTGTGGAGGTTCACTCTTGAAAACATCAAAACCATCTAAACACGTCCGTCCAAAACTCCCATCAGCTTCGTGTGGTTTAATCCAATCCTTTATCGTGTTGCAGGCTCAGTACTTCCAAAACATTTCTGCTTGAAAGCTCCGAAATCCACCGCATCCGATCCAATGTTTGGTGTCGGGTGTTACATTTATTCTAAACGGTGGTGAACTCGAGCTCGATGGTTCTGTCAAGAACTGCAGACGCTCCTCTCTGTCTGCACCTTGAAAGTTTCCTTAAAAGTTTGGGTAACGCAGAGAGAGAAATTTCTGCCGTTATTTTTGAGCCGGAGTTCACCAACGTTTAGAGTAATAACGTGACACAAAGCATTGGATGGGATGTTTTTGATTCAGGAGCTTAGAAGTACTGAGCCTGAGACATCGTAAAGAAGACTTGGACTGTAGAGCACCAAGCTGCTGCGAGTTCTCGACGGACGTTTTTAGATGATTTTGACATTTTCACAACTGAACCTCCTCAGACTGCCAGCAAAAGGCAGCGTGTGTTTGTAAAACCACCGTGGAGGAACACTGGAAGGAAAGAAACATTTAAATCGAAGACATCTAATGGTGATTAATCGATATACAAAACAGAATTTTTGTGGCAAAGTGTTTCGAGTTGATTTAACATTGTGGTTGAATTTCAGCCTGCATGCACATTTTTCAGCTGATATTTCTGTAAAAACAACAAGAACATGCTCAACATCTGCAGAGGGAAATGTCCCGTCATTGTGTTTCCTCAGTGTTTGATATCATGACAACATCGTTTGACATGGCGTGTCCTTGGTCTTTGCAACAAATTATGAAAAGTATCAATACGTATCAGTATTGATTATCAGTATTCACAGAATCCTGCTGTTAGACACGAGGGCCGTTTAACTGCTGTAACAGTAAATGTGAGTTAACCTGCATTAACAACGTGCGTGTGTGTTTCTCACTGTGTCCAAACTGTATTTTAACGTAAAACAACATGTTCAGTCAGTTGGAAACTTAAAATTTGCTTCAAGTGTAAATCTAAACATGTTTAACCTGTGATAGACTTGTTGTTGTTGTTTGTTTGTTTTTGCATTTTATTTAAGTCTGGAGTTTTCGGAGCTGTTTCACTCCAGCGTCTCCTCACTTCCTCTGTTTTGACCTGCAGCACAGGACAGTTCAGACGACGACGAGCCGCTCATCAAGATGATTAAAAAGTCGCCGAGCGACGAGCAGCTGAAGGAGACGGTGCAGAGTCTGCTGAAGGAGGCCAACCTGGAGGAGATGACCATGAAACAGATCTGTCAGAGGGTGAGGCGCCTCCTGCTGTCCACACAGGCGGCACTGATGCAACGACACGTGCATGAAACACGGCTTTTAAGTTCGAGATCATGTCGTCAGAGGGCTGTGAAGTAATTTGTAAATTCCCCATAAAATTGTGTTGTAAAGTTTGTCCAAATGTAGTTAATTCAAGACTTGTGTGGGCTTTTTTTTTTTTTTTTAATAAAGGTATTTGACACCTACCCCGACCACGATCTGACCAGCAAGAAG
>JAQLOL010000025.1:859061-876936 GCA_029783665.1 Naso thynnoides | reverse complement strand
TTTTATATATGTGTGAGTGTGTGTGTGTGTGTGTGTGTGTGTGTGTGTGTGTGTGTGTGTGTGTGTGTGTGTGTGTGTGTGGTTAAAATGAGCTGATGGTCAGCTGGTCCAATCAGACCTCAGTGCTGTAGCTGATAATGAGCAGATGTCGCTAAAACTCGCTGTCACCCGGCTCACTGTGTGAGGCTGAGGTCATACTAACACACACACACACACACACACACACAAGCATTCCCTCTCACTGACCCTTCTTCATGTAGCGTTGAGTTGTTATTTAAATGATTTCATAATTTTAAACCAGTTTATTTTTGTGTGTCCACTAGTAACAGTTGTTTTTTTGGGGCTTCTGTGCTACTTGCAGTGTTTCTGTGTTTGTGTTCTCACTTCTTCAACATTTTTTGTCTAAAATGCCTCTCGTGTGTTTTCCAATCGTTGAAAATGTGTTCTTCATGTGCTCGTGTGGTTTTCTCGATTTGCATTTGGTTTTCTTAAGTTGCAGGTCTTTGAGCTCACAGGGCCACCATAATTGTGCCTTAGATGACAAAACTTGCCACCCACATCTCCAGTTTTGTCTGTGATTAAATTAGATCCAGTGTTGTTTCCACAATTGGAAGAAACGCAGCTGAGCCAATCTGAGCTTTGCGGGCGTGATCAAGAATGGGAAAAGTCGAAATTTGTCCACAGGGAATGTGTACTTGAGATGCGTAGGTGAGTGATATTTTTTGTGTTGTGTTGTGGTTTTTTTTTTGCTGTTTTTTGTTGACGGCTCAGCATGACAGCCTCTCACTGACATGAATGAGGGAGGTATAGTCGAGTGGGTTTTGGAACCTTCCTGCTGTTTTTTCTCAATCCAGCGTTCCTTCATAAATAGACAACACTGACCAGCTGTAGTCAGTCTAAAGAACCTTGATGTTAAAGTAGCATCCCAGTCTATTTCTGATGTCTCCCCATTAACAGAGATCGTCCCTATCTTCTATAAACGTTGTTCAAGTGTGACCATGTGTTACTTCAGTAGATGTCAGGCTGCATTTTTAAAGCCCATTCATGTTGAAACAGGGGATAGAAACACTATAGGACAGGTGAGAGCTGCTAGCTACAGGTAATTCACCCTTCTACAGAGAACGTCTGAGTTTATTTGGTCAAAAATCGCTGAGCGGGAAAGAGAGAGGAGCCGTGGAAACCAAAGTTGTTACGCCAGGAAAAATAGTTCCTTCCTAGCTGGAATATTAGCGTGAAGAAGAATTTTGACACAGACATTCTTTTGAACTGACGCTGTCTCACATTTTCAGCAACTTCCTGTAACGTTTATTGAATATGGACAAAATGTAAACAAACACCAGATCTCATGGATAAAGATATTCTGGAAGAAATGACTGTGGTCGATGTTGACAAGGACAATGATATGTAGGAACACTGGGATGGTTTTTTATTATTTATGATATTTTGGTTATTTTTTTAGGATTAAAAACAGTAAATCGTCCTGCTGCTTCACAGCTGTCTTGACTCTTGAAACTGACTTTTGGTCAGTGAGGTTTTCCTCATCGTCTCTCTCGTCTGATCACATCTGCTGGTTTTCACTGCTCAGCAGTTTTGTCGTCCTGTGTTGACAGGGACATCACATCAGTCTTTGCAACTTCACAGACGTTATGAGTCAGAAATTCATAAACCTCAAAATGTCAGTTCTCTGTGGGACTGAAGGAATTTGAATAGAAATAAAGCAGTTATAACACAGGCAGGTTTGTTTGCAGTTTGTGGTTTCACTGAGCTCACCCGCGTTGTTCTTCTTTCCTCGCAGCTCCAGTTTCCTCTGCCTGAGTTCATCATGGCCATGGGCTTCTTCCTGGTCCTGGTCCTGGAGCAGATCATCCTGGCCTTCAAAGACAAATCCTCCCCGCACACGGAGGAGCGTCGGGCTCTGCTGGTGGACTCCAACATCCAGGCCAACGGCCGGACCGGTCATCATCACTCCAGTCGCCGTGGTGGGTCAGAGGAGTCTAGCAGCGGCCACTTCCACGTGGACTTTGGTTCCCAGTCTGCCCTGCGTGCCTTCATCCTGGTCTTCTCGCTGTCTCTGCACTCTGTGTTTGAGGGTTTGGCGGTGGGGCTGCTGGAGGAAGGGAAGCAGGTGCTGGAGATCTGCCTGGCACTGATGATCCACAAGAGCATCATTTCCTTCAGCCTGTCCGTTAAGCTGTCTCAGGGCCGCCTGCGGCGGTCGGTGGTGGCCGGCTGCCTGCTGTTGTTTGCCGCCATGTCCCCGCTGGGCATCGGCGTGGGTATGGGCCTCACTGAGACCAAGGCGTCCCCACAGCACCAGCTGGCTCGCTGCACGCTGGAGGGGCTGGCAACAGGTACCTTCATCTATATCACCTTCATGGAGATTCTTCCTCACGAGCTTAGCTCTGCCAGGAATCGCATCCCCAAGGTCGCCATGCTGCTGGTGGGCTTCGCTATGGTCACCGCCGTGCTCTTCATCTAACTGTAACCATTGAAACGGACATTTGGCCATCTTACGACGGATGGTCGTGCCTGAGAGTTCCCATGTTCAGTGTATGCTCTGCCTGTGTCGTCACATCACTGATCCAAAAACTGGCCAAGAAACAGAACCACGTCCTCTAAAGTTCCCTAAAGGGAAAATCCACCACATTTCAGTGTTGAAGGTAAACGTGAACAACTGAGGGAAGTTAATCCTCAGAGCGTTCTGCACCGACTGAAGCTGAGCTCTCCGGCTGCAGGGTCTGTTCTTCTTCTGACACCAGTCGTGTTTGTTCGTGACGTTCAGAGAGAACAACGGGCTATTCCAGCTCGTGCAGCTAGAGGGCGTGTTAGTCCTCATAAACAAACTTTACTTTTAATTTGCAAACCGGTGCGTTCCATTCATCTCTGAAGTCGGATTTCGGAGCTGGGAGTGACGTCACATTGGAGTTGACCAAGGGGCCATTGTTAGCTATTGTTGCTGTTAGCACTGTTAGCTAATCCCAGCTGATAACAACACGCTACGTGATAGTTTGCGCGCTAAAGCGACGTAGCAACATGTCCGCAGATAAAGGTTGAATAACCTTGTTGGTGTGGCTGATTTTATAACACAAAACAAGACTTATTGACTCATAAACAGTTTTTCACTGTTGATGCACGGAGCCGCCATCCTGGATTTACGTTTCCGAGTTTCTGAGTGGGAACTCCAACTTCCGAGATCAACTGAAACGCACCAAGAATCGTAATGTGCAATGCATCATGGTACATGTAGGCACTGCCGGGCTGGACCCTGTGAACAGGAGAGAATCAATCACACAGCTCACATTAACAACATTTACCAGCAACACTGACTGAACATCAGTTAAAATGTGGTAAATTTTTTCTTTTAAAAATTAGTAAAGTAATGACGTGTATATTTATGTGTTTTAAGTCATGAAAAAGAATCTCTCCACCAAAAAACGTGTGAGCATCAAACATAAGTCAGCTTCATTCCGAGTCGTGTCAAAACATCGAAATGTGGGCGCTGAGCTGTGAGCTGAGTTCAGTGTTTATTGGATTATGCTGCAGGAGTGGATCAGAAACTTCTGCAAATGTTTCAGTTCTTTGTCTTTCGTCCTCTGTGATTGTTGAAACTTTTGTGAATCCAAGCTGACTTTTCAGTGACCTTTCCAATTTACGAGCGAGATGAATATTCGACATTCAAAACACAGATTTGATGGGAAGTATTTTCCTTTTAAGACATTTTTTGGGCTTTTTGTGCCTTTATTTCTTGGATAGGACAGCAGAAGAGTAGACAGGAAACAGGGGGACTGACGTACGGCAAAAGGCCACAGGTGGAATCGAACCCGTGGCCACTGCGGCAAGGACACAGCCTCTGTATATGGGGCGCCTGCTCTACCAACTGAGCCACTGGGCGCCCCAGGAAGTATTTTCCTTTTGTCCGTGTAATAATTAGATAAAATAGAGAAAAGCAGCAAAACAGCACTTTTGTGAAGCTGGAAGCAGATTGTTCCGTTTTTATGTTCACTACTTTACTTTAATGGTTTTTAGGGATGATTAAGCTGTTTATTTTACTGTCGTGGTGACCTCTGACCTCAACACCAACCCTGAACCGCTGGTCACTCTGACCAGAGATCAGTTTTGCAGTCGTCTCGGATATAATCCCTGCGTTCCAATACCCATACTACCCTACAATTCAGTATGCCAGAAAAAGATTTAGTATGTCCCGATATGTAGTATGTGAAGTACCATTCTGACCCACAGTCCTCTGTCATGTCCAACGTCACATATGTCACCGTGTGGGTTCCTTAGTATCCAAAATTTTGGGTAAGGCCGCGAGGGATGATAAAGTACAGGGTACACTATCGTGAAGGACTAGTATTGTATGCATACTGCATACAACAGTGTGTACTAGGGTTGAAATGATACGATACAGGCGGTGGGGGTGAGCAAATACAATATTCAGTATCGGTATCAGTCCGATTCGGGCTAAAATCACTGGATCGGATATCGGAGAAGGGAGAACGCAACTATGTGCCACATGCCGTGAAGAGAGATGTAGCACAATACAGACCAGCAGCATGTGTCACATGACTAATTTAAATGGCGAGGTGAAGCAAAATGCCTCCATAAAGATGTTTAATCTCGGAAAAGGCTATATTGGATTGATATCAGTGTTGGCAGTTACTCAGTGTTGACTTATCGGTATCGTTATCGAGCATGAAAAAGTGATATCGAGCCGAACCTCATAGGTGGATGTAAGTCGTCCCTCCAGTGTGACTTGTATCGATCTAAAATTATTTTTCAAAACAAAAATCGATTGTAGCGATTCTAAGAATTTGTGCCTTGTGTTTAGCACGTTAAACGTTCTGTTCGCAGTTAAAATGGTAAATAATCGTAAACATCCCTCCAGTTCATTCTCTGAAGTTCTGTTCTCTATTTTTGGCGAAAAAGTTACTATATTGATTTCTAGTTACTGAATTGTATCATATTGTTCCTGTGTCGTATCGTAATACCCATCATATTGTTGTTAAAACGTATCATTACACCCCTAGTATGTACTTTGTGAGAGCAGCTGCAGTATGTACTACAAATGCAATTAGGAACGTCCAACTGTTAGTTTGAACAAGACAATTAGTATTCCCATGTCACATGACCACAGAAGTCATATTTTTACCATCTCTTGTGTTTTTAATTCTAAAAACTGCAAATATCTGCAGTGAAAACCAACATTTCTTGCTGGCAGCTGTGAAGAAACTGACACAGAGCCGCAGACGGACGTGAGAATATGTGATTTCTATTTTCCTCGATGATCAGGCAGAAACAGAAAACACTTTGTGTTCTGTTCACCGGGAAAAACTCCAAATTCGCCTCCTTTCACTCCAGTTGAAAAGAAGTCTTTTATTGAGACGAAACGCTGCCGTGAACAAACACAAAGAGCTGCTTGTTGTTGATCAGTCAGAGAGAATTTACTACAGGGCCGGACACTGAAATGTCAGCGCTGCTGGGAGGAAACCTTGTATTATCTTTTTAAGATCAGCACTGATTTATTTTTGACCTCACTCACGTTTCTTTCACGAGCAGAAAAAGAGCAGGAACGTTCAGCCGATGTCAAGAAAATGAGGTTTTGATGTAACGACGGTGTGTGTTTTAGGCAAAGACACTCAGAAATGTATTTTTGTAATTGGAACACCAAAGTCTTTAATCCAAAGTCATTTTAAATGCTGCAGTTTTTGAGTCATCATGTTGAATTAATGAAACATGTTATATTTTGTATTGTAATAGAAGACTGAATTAAACATAATAGTTTTTCAGATCATACACAGACTCATATTTGTTAGTGTCAAAATAAGAGTTTTGGCCACAACTACAAGTTATGTAGTTATGTAATAACTGCTGAAAATAAATGTCAAAATAATCCAAAACAACAGTTAAATAACCTAAATCAGCACCAGAGAAATGAAGGTGATGTTGACTGCTGGTTTACCATTCCATAATAATAATAATTAATTAATTAACTGTGCAGTATATCTAACTTTTATTGTTGTTATTAGTGTTTTTTTCTTCTTTTACCTGGTTACAGGTAACAGTTGTCCTCAAAGGTGCATTGGCTATTAAACAGATGTTCTTTGAAAAAACATAAAATAATATTTTATTTTAAAAAACGCAGCAATAAAGTATTTTTTTGTAAATTAAAAGGGTTCAGCCTGTCTTTATATGTCAGAAGAAGCTGGACAATTAAAAGAAAATACTTATTATTATTATTATTATTATTAATATTATTATTATTATTATAACCAGCGCTTTTCCATCGTCTTCTCCAGTTTTTTTTCCCCTGTTTTTTTCCCCCATTGATAAACATACTTATGGTGGCAGCATCCATCAGCTCCTGACCCCGTGACCTTTGACCTCTGAACCTCCCACAGCAGAGGTGGAAGCAGGTGAACTCATGGATAACTACAGAACTAAAGAAGTGCATTTTAATCACAACGCTAAGAGGAAGTTGGTGTTTGCGCCTCCGAGTCTTCAGCGTGCAGTAGCGGACATTGATCGGTAGGGGGCGAGCTGTTACTTTAGTCTAACGATCAAAGATCGTCTGTGTTGGACAGGATGAGTCACTCGGTGAGTTGTCGGAATGAACATCACAGTTTCTGGGTGAGCGTTCACACCTCACTCATGCACCTTGCTCTTTTACACACTAGCCGTTGCCATGGAGACCGAGCTATTCCGATCAGAGGCACATCTGCGCTTTCCCCGATATATTATTTGTAAGAACTTTGTTCCACCAGACAGCAGGCCATGTTATTTTAAATTCCTCTAAAGCACTCATAACTTTAGTTGACGTGTAAATATTAATATTGTACAGTTTCTTCCGGTTTGTAGTCAGCAGAAATCATTTGTTTTATCAGCAAGAAATGATGCAATATGTGCACTGAATTACCTTATGTCCATGTGTGACTTTGGGACCTCTGCTAGTTTAATTGCTGGAAGACTTTATTAATAACTTAAAAGGACTCGTTTTTAAAAATGTTTCTACGCAGATGTTTTGCCCGTTTCAGTCAAGCACTGGAGACGAAGTGAAAGCTGTAGCAGACTGTAGGGTACCTTTGTAAAATAGTTTATTAACGTGCCCTTTTCTATCTGTTGACTTTTATCAAGCTTCTCAGACAATCGAACACTAGGCTATTTTTTTTTCTTACAGTAAATATTTGTAGAAAGTGAAGAAGACTCTGTTAGCACAACCTGGATGTCTGATTTCTTTTGTTTGTTACACCGTTTGTGGGCAGGATTGCTCATGTTTCACTCAGCTTAAGGACAAAGAAATTAAATATTTATATTTTGCATCCCTAGTGTCACTATTTTAACCACATTTTAATGACAGTTATTCTTCGTATTCCTTTTGAAATAATAATATTGGCCTAGACACATTTGGGTGCTCCGCTGTTGGGACGACATTGCGCGCTGACGTTTCTGGTCCTCGGAAGTCTCCGCAGAGTGAGAGCTCTTCACTTTCTCGCACCTCTCTGGCGAAAATCGTTCCACTACGTCAAGTCGTCCCGTCCGCTCGGTGAAGATGTCTGCGACGGGTACAGGCGGCTGTGGACCCGGACCCACCTCGGGCTCCGGGTCCGGGGCTTCCAACCCCCGAAAGTTTAGCGAGAAGATCGCGCTGCATACCCAGCGACAGGCGGAGGAGACAGCTGCCTTCCAGGAGGTCATGATGGACATCACCTCGACCAGGGTAAGTCTGAGACGGAGGCAGGAGGAGGAGAGCTGCCCGGAGGAAGAGAGGCCTTGCCTGGGCTTGTCAGGCTCCTAGATAACGTTATCCGCTGCCTGTACATGGCGCTCTGTCTGGAACTGGTGCATTCACAGCGAAAAGCAACGTAACGCGTCAAAGTCTCTAGTTTTTGTGTGGTTTGTAGAGATTGCGGAAAATATAGCTGCCTGTGGTTGCCCATTTCCGATACGTCGTTAGCGTAGTTAGCAAGCGTTAGCTACGAAGGCTAACTTGGCTTGTTTACTATGTTACGTGAACGTAACTGTCACCCCGAAACGTTCGCCGCGCTGCCGCTGAGCTCCGGTCAAAAAAAAGCTGCCAGCTCGGTGTAACGCTGCCGAAAAACTCAGATAGATTTCAACTCTTATTGTTCTTTATGTAAACTAGACATCCAAGTGAGACAAATAACACGAATTTACTCCTTGTCATAGTTAACTTTTTGACCGTAACGTTACCACGCTTCGAGCAGGAGCCGTGGTTGCTAATCGGTAACGTTACTGCGTTACACGTAATAAAAAAAAAGTGTATACGGATTTTTTTTTGTGAACATGCGGTTCAAATAATAGACTCACACACATTTATGAAGCCGTGATTTGAGGCTGTGCGGTGTAATTTACTTTAACAGCACAACAAAATGACTTTACGTCGTTTCCTGAGCGGGATATCTGTGTGCCACTGTCTTCACGGTGGACGTAATAATTGGGGCGTAATTAATTTTCATGAATTCGAGTTTGCGGGAGTTGCAGTAAACGCTCAGCAGAGCAGATTAGTTTACACTGACACGAATGCTAAGTGGCTAATTAAGCTAAACCGACAACGTGTTGGTTTAAATCCACATTTAGTTGCCCACAGTTGGTCAGTTGAGACTTAGACAAAAGAACAAATTCACTTATTAAGCATATTTGATTGACTCATTTCTGTATCTCCTTTTTAAATGTGACTTCATGTCAGTCTGGTTGAATGGCTGCTGGCAGCACTTTGGCTGTCTTGGTTAGTGGAGGTGAATTCAGGACAAGCAGCAGATTTCAGTTTTGATCAGACTGTTGATCTCCAGACGCCCTGATGTTTGTCTCTGTGGACTTTTGAAGAGAGGGTTTTTAAAACTTTAGGGCGAAGTTGTTCCAACATGGTGTAAATGGTTGATTTTACTCACTTATTGAGTAGAAACAAACATTTTTATTTTTAATCAGACCTTCTTCACACACAGTTTGTGCTCTGTTCTTTTTGAGTATTCATACAGATGTTGTGGCTTGTTGGCGTGTTACCGTGTAGACTGAGGGAGACATTTGGTTGGTCGATATTTTTGACGTTTTGAGGAGAACGTGGTTTAACATCTGGACCTATAAGCTGAAGCAGAGGTGCTGAGCTCCAGCTTCCTGTACATCCCTCCTGTGCAGCTGTTGGTCCTTTGCTGGCGTGTGATTGGTCGACAGATGTCCACGCTGGATGCTGACGGATGAACTCTCCGGCCAATCACAGGCTGTTAACTTTAGCTGCTGTGATTACCTGCCGTCTGCTTCCTACGTACAGATGTGGTCTCAAGTGAGAGCGCTGTCAGCATCAAACATAAGGATAAATTCTTGTTTGTTATTCTTCTCCTTCTGTGTATTATTTTTATTATTGTTATTATTATTATTAAGGCTGGGTATTTGCAAGAACTTCACGATATGATACGCATCACGACGCATATTGTGATATTTAAAATAGTTCACTGAACATGTAAAACCAGATGCAAGTTGTCGTGTTCGATCTGGGTAGTCTTCACGCATCACATCTCATTATACCGATAATTTAACTGACAAATTGAGTCAAAACAATTTAATTCGAAATTTCCTCTCCAATTTAGTTAAACGGTACCGGCAAATTACCAAACGCACTGATGTAGTGGCCATAACATCAAAATGAAAAATGAAATTTAGGTGCACTCTTGTACTTTAACTGGACACACTGAAAATTGAAAGTATGAAAACAAAGTTCATAACTGTTCCTAGTCAAGAACTTAACGATGTGTTACAGATATCACGGAAATAAATATTGCGATATAATATCATTGATTTTTTTTAGCACAGCCCTTCTTCTTCTTCTTCTGATTATTATTATTATTATTATTATTAATAACTTTGAGACATTAGTGTTGGACAGGAAACAAACTGTGAGACAGCATGTCAGAGACCAGACATGCACCTTTAGTACTAAATCTATTGATGAATATAGTTTTGTGTTTCTCTGATGCACGTTCCCAAATTAAATGCGTTGAAACAAATTACCAGGTAGTTAATCTGAAGCCAGGAAGTATTTCCCTGCAGAAAACTGGAGCCCGTCATGCACAGAGCGGGGAAACAGGGGGTCACTGGAAACTGTTTGTTTGTCCTGGTTAAATATAGACCTGTGGTGTTAACCTGCTGGTGCAGAGGCCACAACACGGCAGAAGGTTTTGGCTCACTTTGAGAGCTGCGTGTCGGCGTCTTAAAACCATAAAGTTTGCAGTAAAAGCAGCAAGGACCTCACCTGACTTGTCTGATGAAAGAGTAAATGAATTCGGGTGGAAACGTGAGTATTGAAAGCTAACTCGCAGCCCTGAACCACCGTCAGTCCTCTGTGCTGCAGTCAGAGCGCGGAGGTTTCCCCCCCCCCCTCTGCCCAGGCGATAAATTATTGTAATTTGAGTGTTGAGGAAGTGATCTGTGTTTTTATTTTTAGTCGTTAATTGTGCAGCAGTGCATCTGACACATTTGACGTATGTCGTGGTTTCAGATGACAGAGAGATTAAACGGTGCTCGTGTTAATTTAGCGTCACTCTTTGAGTGATCGGGGATGCTGAGCCGGTCCTGCACACAAATCTGCCTCGCGTCGTCATTTCTTCAGACTCCTTCAGACATGACATCTTTACAAAGGTGAGCAATACAGTCATGACAAAGTATGACACAGTACTGATCATCTTTGACCATACCGCTGTCATTTCTGACTTCTCTGCATTATCAGAATTGCCCCCGTTTTTCACAAATGTTCAAATGTGTTTATTTTAGTAGATGTCAGGCTGCATTTTTAAAGCCCATTCATGTTGAAACAGGATGTAGAAACACTAGAGGACAGGTGAGAGCTGCTAGCTACAGGTAATTCACCCTTCTGAAGAGAAAGTCTGCGTTTATTTGGTCAAAAATCACTGAGAGAGAGAGAGAGCGAGGGGAGCCATGGAGACCAAAATTATTACGCCTGGAAAAATAGTTCCTTCCTAGCTGGAACACTAGTGTGAAGAAGGATTTTGACACAGATGTTCTTTTAACTAATGCTGTCACACATTTTCAGCTTCTTTCTGTAACATTTACTGACTGTGGGCAGAATGTAAACAAACACCATATCTCTGAGATAGGAAAAAAAAGTAACCTTTTATAATGTGCTGCAGGGTCGGGGGGTGGTTGTGGCTGGAGCCAATCCCAGCCGACATTGGACAAGGGCGAGGGGCAACCTGGACAAGTCACCAGTTCATCAAAGGGCTGACATATAGAGACAAACAACCATTCACACTCACATTCACACCTACAGGCAATTTAGAGTCACCAGTGAACCTGCATGTCTTTGGACTGTGGGAGGAAGCTGGAGGGAAGCCACGCAGGCACGGGGAGAACATGCACCCTCCGCACAGAAAGGCCCTGCCTGACCACGACGCCACTGTGCCGCCAGTAACACCGGTACAGTCCTTTAGGTCAGCTCACATCAAACAGAGTTTCTCAAACACAAACTTCAGTTTGGAATAAAATAATTTACTCCTGTTATGCACGAGAATGTGAACGCCAGAATATTTTGTATTTACTCACTTCATTCACGCAAATAATTCACTTTATTTGAGCGTGAATTCGCATGTATGCGAGTACTAAAAACACACAAATTTTTGTGCGAAGGGAGGGACCTGGTTGAGCTTGACTGCATCGCGAGGGTTGTTTCTTTGTTCCTGCTGTAGAAAACCCAAAACATTCAGAGATCCTGATGCTGCCGTGTGTCTGAGTCCATCAGATCCTCCAGAGGCACGCACAGTTTAGGGAACTCCACCACCTGCTGCGCCTGCACGACAGCCGCTTCCAGCGCTACTTCAGGTTCACCCGGACCCTGTTTAACGACCTGTTGTCGAGGGTCAGCACCAGGAAGTCCCTCCACGATACTGAATACGGGATATATAAACCTCAGGCCCTCTACCCGAGGCGCAGAGTTGCTATAGTTAATTAATATTCGCTGTATAATCACATGCTGATTTAATTTAGTGAAACAGGTTTCTTCTCTATTTCTCCAGTGACTGAATCTCTGCCATTACTTTCTTAATATCATAGGTCACTGTCGAGGATCTCAATGCTGATTGGCTATCTGCAAATTGGTCCCTAAAGTTTAGATTTTTCAACTATCGCCAATAACGCGAAATTCGCTTCACTCGCGCCACGCAGTTTGCTTTACCTGACAAAAAGTTTACTCACGTCTTTACATTGATTTTATAAGTGATTCACTCAGGTGAATAATTTTACTCACCTCCTGTGTGAATACAGCGTTAAAGTTATTGAGCGCCACCTGCTGACACAGTGTCAGGCTTGAACCTCTTTGTCCAAGAATGTTTTTATTGCGTGTTGAGTAACGTACAAATGAGCAGCAAACCTTAAATAATTCTGAAGCTTCAACCAGCTCTGTATGTGATGAAGCGGACAGGATACATGTTGTCTCTGCTGAAACTGCAAATAATTATTTCCTACGAGGGAGAAAATAAAGTTCTTCCTGCAGTTACTTTATTTGAAATTTTCTTTTCCTCCTCTGCGACCTGCAAGTTTCTTTGTTCGAGTAAAACTTCCGTTTACTGGTCATTCGGAGCTTAATTGGACTTCTTACTGTTGGGCTGTGAGGTCGCTGAATGTTGCTCTAACCTGGTTGAAAACATTCAGACTGTTAAGTGCTACATGGCGTCATATTGGATCTTACTGCTTACAAATGAAACTATAATGACAGTGTAGTTTAACTTCTATAGCTCTATCTTTTTCTCCGGCCCTCTTTGTCTCTGTCCTCTATCTGCAGGCAATTCCACTCCTGTCGTGTCAGAGTTTAACAGTTTGATTTAGAGCCGCATATTTCAGAGCACACCTCCTTCTGTGATTCATCACCTCTCTCGCTCTCTGTATCTATCTCACCTCTGACTCTCCACCTCTCTCTGCCTCTCGACATTGACCACCCATCCTGTAGAGCTGCAGTAAGTCTGTGATGGATTTCCATGGAGCATTTATAGAAATGAACACACTCTGACAGAATGACCTGGGATTTACGATCTGCTCTCTTTTCTCTCTGTAGTAAAGGGAAGAGATAATAGAAGTCAGATTTATGTGGGGACATCTTTTCTTGTTTGTCTTTTTTTTAAATCCGTGTCCTTGTCATGTTGTGTTTGTATGTGTCTTTAGCTTACGGCTGTGGATTAGCCCACTCATCCGTCCCTTTGTGGGATTTTTCTCTCTATCCAAGGTGTTTTCTCATAAATTCTTAATTTAACGAAGCTGAATTTTTTCACTGGTCAAACAGAGAGAGAGAGAGAGAGAGAGGGGCAAATTCTCCACTTCTCTAAAACATTGGATGGAATCTTTAATGTTAAATATGTACCATTGAATATTTAAATAACAGTTTGGCTTATAGTTTTTAATAACTGAACTCCACTCTTCTGTCAGACAACCACGGTTCATACTCGTGTTGAAGCAGAGCTGCTCGTGCTGCTCCATCAGGCTGCCACACATCTGTCTGAAGGTTAGAATGCAGTTTTCAACAGACTGCAGCATCAACACAAGTGTTTCAGTGCAACAAAAATGTATATATATATATATTCTAAATTTCATTAATGCATTTATTTCCTGTGTAGTTTTACATTCCTGCATATTACTACGCGATGGTGTCAAATGTTACACTGTTGTATGGATTCCACACTCAGCAGTTTGCATGGTTCATATATATTGCAAAGAAGTTTTAGGATGTTTTATTCTTGGGAAGACTGTAGTTTAACATCATGTAGTCTGCATCCCTCTTTTGGCGAATGGACCATAGGTAAGTGTACCTGTTTAAGTCTGAATGTACGTAAGCCACAGCTGCCATTGTGTTTGGACTTTGCTCTTATGAAAGTTTGGTTGGATTTATTAATAAACCCCCTCTTGTGTGTTCTTCTTGTATTTATATTGTTTTATATAAAAAAAGTGGAGAGATAGAATAATTTAGAAAGAAAGATGGAGAGAATATGAATAAATTGTAGAAAAGAAAAACAAAGTCAAAAAGCAGGGACAAAGAGAATAAAGTGACAAAGGAAAAAAGTGAGAGCAGGAAAGGTGTCAAAGGAGAGCAAGAGCACAAGTGAAATGGAACTAAAGCGGAAAGGTGACAAAAACAGACAGACGCACGAAGGACGAGCAAAAACAAAAACACTGAGTGAAAGGAAATGTGACGGGAGGAAGGAGCTAAAGAGACAGGAAAGCAGAAAAGGAGCAAATGGAGGACAGAAGTGACAAAACAGAGAGAGAGAGAGCGAGCAGCCTGTAAAGTGAGGAGGGGGTTGGTCCATCAGCTCAGGGACGCCAGTGCACTCGACTAAATCATCCACCTCATCAGTCATTCAAAACACCATCAGTCAGCCAGGAAATCGCACATCGAACAGACGCACTCACCCGCAGCTCACGGCACAATCGCTCCAGACAGACTGACACGTCTCACTGGCTCTCCTCTGATTGGTGGATGAGAGTAGTCCGTCAGAAAAGTAGCTCCGAGTCATCAGTGGCGCCTTTCTGAGTTCAGGTCAAAATGTGTTTCTGCGTGTCATCAAACTAAGTGCTAATGTACGAGAGGGTGTTGAACTCCTGGCATCTTGCTGCATTTATTTGCTGCAGTTACAGTAAAAAAAAATCCTTCTCAGGCTCAAGCTTCCATTACAGTACAAACTGTAAATTGGGGGGGGGGGGTACACGGTCTCTTATACACAATACGCTTACGAATACAGGGACAGAGGCGACGTTTGAACATGTTAGTCTGACCTCCCTGACTCTTTGATTATTTATCAGGGTGAAGCTTGTGTGAGTTAGACTCAAAGACCTGACCAGCTCTGAATATAAGCAGCCTAACGGTGAGTCCAGACCGAAAGCGATGAGTGTCACGAGATTACGAAGTCAATGTAAAGACGCGACTACGTGCAACGTCACTTCAGGCAACGCGAATCTTGAAATACATGCGATGCAAATCATGTGATGTGACGTCCATCGCCTCCATCGCTCCATAGCCTCATCGCTCGGAGCTGAAAACGCTGCTGCCTGCAGTGCTTCGGTTGTATTTTGCGATCGCTTAGTTGCATCTGTGCTGCTGAAAGTACCCCCGCTGACCCCCTGAGCAGGCCCACTCTGTAATAAATTATGCCAGTACAGACAATTTACAAATCATCTACTGCTCCTGACTGTGCTGCTGTAAAGGACAAATATTTGGAAAAGATACAAGAGCCAGGATGTACATCAAAAAAACGAGTAAAATGCGGCTGTTTATTTGATGTAGTTGTCTTCACCATGTAAAATAATTTAAAAAAGGAAAACAATAACCTCAGCGGATCAGTTGGTGTAGCTTTTGTTTTTGCGGTAAGTCTCTGTTCGACAGTATTGCCGTCATGCACTGATACTGAAATCAATCTGAGGGATGGAGCTTTTATTGCTCTGTGGGCTTGTTTCAGTGTCTGCAGTGTTTTGCCAGAAATTCTCCCAATTAAATCTGCAAATAGTCATTCACCGTCTCTTCACCCTCCTGATCAGCTGCCGCCGCTGCTGCTTTCAAGGCCATTTTTTCAATAACTGACTTCTTAAGTTGTAAACCTTTTTTTTTTTTTGTCTCTGACATCAAAGCTGATGGATTTATATTCATCATTCTATTTTTGCAGTGTGATTACTGGTAAACATCATTAAAGAATCATCAAACAGTTTCATCAGCCTCTGTGTTTGTGGCCTTCAACAGCACAGAGTATTTCTGTCCTCCTGTGCTTTATTTAGTACAATCTGTGTGTGTGTGTGTGTGTGTGTGTGTGTTTGTTCCAGTTGGAGTTGGAGTTTATTTGTTATTTTTAATGTCAAAGCAGCAAAGTGATTCCTTTACAATGTGGCAAAACACAGTTCTGTATTTCCTTGCAGTAAAGTTATTAGATTAAATAATAATATGTACAAATTTTCCTAAATACCTTTGAGCAGGACAATAAGCCCCTCTCAGCTTACCAGTGGCAATGAAACTTTAATTCTGTCAGAAATCAAAAGCAAAAATGGATGCTTATGTCAATGAAAAGATTCCAAGCTTCACTGACAGTGTTATCCTTCGATCTGTGCCAGAATCAGAAGAGGAACATTGAAATTTTTATCCAAGAATGTTCAGCTCAAGGCAGAGAGAAGGTGGTGGAGGTCTTTGCCGGCAGGAGATACTCTGGTGAGGCTTAACACGGGCGGGTCGCCCCCCGAGGAGGAGCTGAGGGGAGGTGGTGAAGGGGGGGTGAGGCACCCACAGGGGAGAGAAACTCAGCTCTGACCATCTGCCAGCCTCCAGCGCATGCCAACACACACACACACACACACACACACACACACACATGCACGCACACGCACACACAGTACATGTACACAGGCAAACTTGCGTTCATCCTCTTGCCCACAAACATTTATTCACACAAACTGAAAAACATGACATGATGGATCTCAGGCGTATTAATGCGATTTGCATTTTCATCCAATCAGGAGTGTTTTCAGAATGTTTATAGTCTGTGTGTGTGTGCGTGTGTGTGCGTGTGTGTGTGTATTGGCAGGATGGATGCTGGTGCTGGCCCCTCTGTTGGCTTCCTGCTCAATTTCTACTTCTCTCTGAGGATAAAACAACCAATCCATACTCCTCCTCCTCTTCCTCCTCCTCCTCCTCCTCTCTGCAGCTCAGCATCAGTTCATTTGTTTTCCCTGCATCACTTCACTCCATTCACACGTGTGCTGCAGCTACATACATGTAGGAAATATGCACGAATAATGTGGAGCATGTCGAGCGTGAGTAGACACATGTCACACACACACACACACTGATATGTTTCACTATAGAATCAGCTACTTGTTATGGACGACGGCAGACTGACTGAGTCCATATTTATTGAAAAACAGATCAATGGATCCACAGATTCTGTTCAGCATCTCTGACCTCAAGTGTTCTCAATGATGAACTGATCGCTGTTTGTTAATAGTAAAGAACGGTGAGCTGATGGCATCTGAACTCAACAAAAGTGTACATTCAGGTTGATGAAATATCTTTTTCACAAAGAGGCAATACGACACGCCGGTTTGTGCTGTCGTTCTGTGTTTTGTCACTGGTGTGATGCAGTCGTAGGTGCAAGGCCGCAGGCTTTTATACAACAGTTCACAAACTCCATTCAGTCGACATTAATGGACAAAAACCGTTTAGGATTTGTTTTTTTTTAATTTAATCATTCATTTGGCTCCAGCACAAATAGATGCGCAACTAGACTGGTACAGGACTGTTGCTAAGCAACACAAACAATTAGCATGTTTCTGCACATTAGCCTACTTCATAAGTTAAAAAAAGGGCCCACTACTTTCATGCTTTCTTCCTTCTCTGGAGACATTCTGGAAAAATGTCCTGTTTTTTTTCAGTGCAGTCAGAGACGGTTAATAGAAAACAAGAGCTCAAGTCTCATGGGTTTCATCATGGCCCCGCCCCTTTAGGAAACTAGAAGCAGTCTTGAGTCCATTCGTTCTAATGGGAGAACGTGATCACAGATTATGACCAGTTCTTTCATCCTATTGTCATCAAGATACAAACTGGACCCATTTTTCACAGACACATATCTTCTGAACATTCTGACACAAAAATGTCTTTTTTCAGACACACAAATCAGAGAAAATTAAATTTGTTCGAGACCTGTTCAAGACTTACACACTCTTGCGAGATTTGGGAGCCGGTGTTTCCCGCCTTGCTTCACGACGGACATAAACAGACGTTTAATTGATCTTATTGGTGAAACCATGAATTAAAAGTTCAAATGTACATCTAACAAATATCATGTGACACCAAATCCATCCGCTTTAATCCATTCACACGACG
>JAQLOL010000025.1:814421-828576 GCA_029783665.1 Naso thynnoides | reverse complement strand
GAGAATCAGAGTCGTTTGTATTTTGCTCTGACACGATTGGACAGTTGAAGGGAGGGGGACGTAAACCTCAGCCGGTCCAGTTACTGCAGCGTGTCCCAACCTGGGGGCGGGACCCCCATTCAGGGTCACAACATGATAACAGAAAACAAACAAAAAATGAACAAACTAACAGAAAAAAAACAATAAGAAATAATCAGATAAACAGGAAGAAACAAAACATGTAAAAAATGATGAGATTAATCTTTTCCAAATATATTTATTAGGTTGATTTGTTAATAAATCAATTTTTCTTTACATTAACGAGAAACTGTCTCCTTTTTAATATTTATTTCCGTGTAAACAGCTGCCTCATCTTATGAAAAGAGGAAAAAGTAAAAACAAACAGGTAGAAATTGAGTGAATGTGGGAGAAAAGAAATAAATTTTACATGAATGACAAAATGTACGAATTTTAAAAAGCTAAATTCAGGTCGTCCGTCTCTGCTTTTATTCAGAGAAAATGTACTGATTTCAGTTTCTAATGGTAAACTGATAAATGTTGTGGTTTTGGTTTTGTTTGAAAAGATGTAGGTCCTTGTTAGAAGTTCTCACAGGAAATTGATTTGAGTTTCTAGGTTTTGAACATTTGAAACAAACTTGGCTGAAAAACCGCGACTGCACAGAGTTCAGCTCTGATGCCGGCAGATGTAAAACAAGAAATGTCGTTTCCTGTAATCAAAAGTTTCAGACAAACTGTGGAGCAGCAGCAGGTCTGTTTGCTTCCAACACGCATCCTGATGCTAAAAAGACCAGAGGAAGTGAAAGTGGACTCAAGTCTTATTGCGCCCCCTGCAGGTCAGTCCAGGCTGCACATCTCTGAGAAAGTCAAAAACGTGTCAAAAAGTCAAAAGTCAAAAAAAGGAGGCGGGGAAGTCGTTTCTGCAGCCATGTTGAATAAAAATTTACTGTACCAAATATTACAACCAGGATGGAAAATACATTATTTTCAGCAGTTTTTTGGTTTTTTTGGAATTTCTTCAGCTGCGAACTTGTCTTTAAAGAGGAAGCTCTTTACATTTGCACTGCAGCCTGCAGTAATTCGACAAAACATATTTCCATGTAATACTTCTGCCATAAATCAAAACAATAAAAATTTTTAAGCTTCCTAAAACAGAAATTTGAATGAATCAATAAGAAGGATTAAGAAGGAACGTTGAACTGAATTTAGACGTATTTTCTTTCCACACAGTTTTCGTCTGTGCCGAGGACAAAAGGCGGGTTTGGTTAGTACGTCCACCTTTTTTATTTTTTGAAAGACTGCAAAAAATGTTTTAACAACAAGTTATTTCTTTTCTATATTTGCCCAAGAAGTTTTGTTTTTGTAGTTTCTGTTGGTGGCATTCGACCTTTAAAGCAAATCAACTTTAAAGTTTCTCGACTCGAGTCATTTTAAGGATTCTCCTTTCTTCTCTTACTGCTTTTCTGCTGCAGATTCACTGTATTTGTTTTTAATGGAAGTAGAAATGCCTTAAACGTGTCTGTTCATTCAACCAGAAGAGTATTTTCACTTGGTTGAGCCGAAGCTGCGCTGTGTCAAACTGAATGGCTCGAGATCAAACAGTTTGAGGCTGGAAATCGGATTTAAAGACGTTTGTGTCCAGACTGTTTAAAAAAAAAAAAAGTGAAGCTTCTCAAGACAAAAGAGAGAGAAATCGTCTTTCATTTCATTTTGAAATCACCATCGTTTTATTTTGATGCCCTCAAGTCACTTTTTATGACAACAGGTCAAAACTTCAGCCCAGAGAAACAAAGTAGTTTTAAAAATCATCAAGTAATTCAGTGACATCATCCTCTCCACCTGTGTGTGTGTGTGTGTGTGTGTGTGTGTGTGTGGGTTGTTTGTTTCTGCTTGTTTGAGAGAGAAAAGCATTTTGTTTATGCAATAAACCTGCAGTTTCAGACTCTGCCAGTAGGGGGAACTGTTGACCAGCGATGTAGAGAGAGAGTGAGCGAGAGAGAGAGTGTGTGAGAGTGTGTGTGTGCGCAGACTAGGGATCAGTTAAAGGCCATATTTCATATTTTTTCATATTTTGTATTGATGTATGTATTAATTTCTCATATATTATATTAATATTATTGTTAGTTTTCATGTTTTTAGGCTGTGGAGAATAAAAACGAGCGCTCTGCATCTCTTGCTTTGTATTTGAGTAATAAATTGACATTTGTTCTATTCAGATTTTTATTTGAACCTTGTAATAAATAACCAGGAAGCATTGCTTGTGTTGTACATATGAACATGTTTTGAAACCAGAGGTGCTTCTGCAGCGAACAGGAGAGATTTTTAAAGAGACTGTAACTTCACATGATTTTCCAGAAAATAAACAAATGAAACCTGGAACAGCTGCCGTCTGTTTTTTTTATGTCAAACATTCTGGTGAATATGCTGCACAGAGTGGAGGAGGACGTGGTCGCATCATTTACTGAACTAAAAAGTATTATTACCACACTCTACAAATACTGTTACAGCAAACATCCTGCTCTGAAAATGTTACTTCAGTAAAAACATTCTTGAAGTATTCAAAGTAAAAGTACTCACATGAGTCACACTTCACCCCTGTGACTGTTCTTTTATTCTCTGTGGTCTCATTTATTTGTATCCAACTGCAATTGAAGATTTTTTTCATTCTGGATTAATCTGCTGATCATCTTCTGCGTCACTTGATTGTTTTCTTTGTAAATATTCTGAGAATTGTGAGAAATGTCACAATGAGTCCAGAGTGACGCCTGCACGGACGGAACGCTCAGGCTGCGTTCCAAATCGCTCACTGTGTCCTGTTACTACCAGCATGTACCACGTGCAGTATGCACACAATTGGGACGTACTACTTTTTTTTTCAAAACAGTAAAATAAGATATGAAGGATTCATTTTGCAAAACTGTTATTTTCCTCACATAATGTGCTGTGTGGAAATAAAGTCATAAATGAGCCAAGCAGTAAAATTCCTTCAGATAAAAGTTGACATTTGTCGTGGATCAGCTGAGTGATCAGCTGAGTGAACATCTTCTCGCTGTCCTCCACTGTTTGATCAGCAGAGCCATTGATGGCCTCCACCTCCTGTTCAAGCACCTTCACATCTTCCTGTCTGTCCTGGATTCTCTGCTGGATGTTTTGTCGACTCACCTCCAGCTCTCTCTGCCTCTCAGTCCTTTCTGCTGCGGCTGACACTGTGTCGTGGCCTTTATGTTCCTCCATGGGCCAGAGAGAACAGATACACTGCTTTGCTTCTTACTCGTAGCGCATACTGCTGCTTCCCTCACAAAGTACATACTGTTGCATGCAGTATGCATACTGCTCTGTCATGACAGTGGGCCTTAAACTTTGACGCCGATGCTCTTCTATCCGTTGGAGCCTTAGCATGAAGTTTGGAGTACAAAGGAAAGGAATGCAAATATAAAACTTCACATGTGTACTCATTTATCCACTTGGCTTTGTGCAGCGATACTATAGTCACATATTAACTGAACGTATGAGTTCTTACACTTAAATGTGCTGTCATCTGTCATTGCAGCGCTCGTCTTTCTGTCAAATCAGCTGTCTCTGCTTTGTTTACACCATGATGTATGTATGTATTTTCTGCTGCACAGAGGATTGTGGGTCAGAATGGCCAGAAAAGCATGCTGGCGTGCGTACTGCGAAATCTGAGCGGACATAGCAGAACATCCTGGTACTTCTGGCATACTATATTTCACATACTATGTACTTTTTTTTTTCTGGTGTACTAAATAGTCGGGTAGTGTGGGTGTTGAAATGCAGGGTTTGTCTCGTCATTTATTTGCACCCATGTCAGTATTTAGTTATAAAAGTCTTCTCGGCTCCTCAGACTTTGTTGGAGGCTCCATGTTTCTCTGAAGCGTCATGTCGATGTTAATTTGTGGATTCATATGAATCAACGAATCTGTAGATGTCACACACTTATTTGTTTTGCATTTGATTGTTGTGGTGTCTTACAGCTGCCACAGGTGAGGACTTTGAACACAGGTGAGTCACATGGAGCCATTTGATCAACTTTGCTGTGAGTTTAAAGTCCAGACTGACACTTGAACTTCCTTCAGTGCTGCTGATGTGGTGCTGCTCGTCCTTCTGCTCGTCCTTCTGTGTGACTGTGCAGAAGATCTCACATGTTTGAATCGTGTCACGTCTCTGCAGCAGTGCTGTGATGAGTGTGTTTAATGAACGGAGGTGAGCCGAAGAATTTCTCTCTTCAGCAGAAACACAAACACTGGTGATAAAAGTGGAGCTTTGAGCGTCACTGGATTCCTGTAGAAACTGTCAGCGGGCTCCAACATCTGCTGACGGATGGCTGACTGCGTTTTCAGTGAAGCTTCACACGGATTTGATCGACTCGTTTCAAGACTTTAGAGTCAGTGAGAAAACTCTGGAGATGCTTTTTAAGAATCTGGAGGAAAGAACTTTATTTTTCTTCATGACTGAACTGAAAACTGTCAAATTACAGCGAAGCTTCAGAGGCAACAAACTGAAGAACATGGAAGAAAACTAAAGAGCAAAGACTTTAGATTTGCTGTCATCCCTCTGATCTCTGCACTCACACTTTCAGCTTTCAGCCTCTGGGAGGCGCTATAGACAAGCAAGAGCCACAAACATGGAAACAGGAAGTCCTTCTTGCCAAATGAGCGCAACCAGACTGTTGAACCCAAATAAAAACATCTCCTCCCATTTAATCTGTGTCTTTATGTTTATTGATGATGTCATTTGTTGATTGTTTGACTCTGTTGTTTTGAACAGTGCAGCACAAACATGAACACTGTTCATGAAAAAGTAACAAAAGCTTCAAAGTAACTGCAGTGGAGTTACAAGTACAATATTTATTCTGGATGAATCTGTTATTTTCTCCATCATTCCACTGATTGTTTGCTTTGTAAAAATTCTGAAAACAGTGAGAAATGTCGTCACAATGACCCAGATTGAAGCTTTCACAGTGTTTGTTTAGTCCAACCAACAGTCCAACGATCCACATGATCACAAACACATTGACATCATTCACAGGAAAAACCTGCACTTGAGAGAAGCTGCAACCAGGAAAAATGACTGAAAATATCCACATTTATTGATAATTAATTGTATAACATTGTATGTGTAAATTAAAATGTCGGGTAGCTAAATTTATAAAACAACTTTATTTTCTAAACTCTTCATGTGTTCTGATGTAAATTTGTAATTTATAAAGTAACTTAAGCTGTCAAACAGAAATACAGAGGAGCACAAAAAATACTCAAGTAAAGTACAAGTACCTCAGATTTGTACAGTGATTGAGCAAATGTAGTAACAATGCAAAGTGGTAATTCAGTCTCACAGGCACTTATTGTCCTGGAGCTGAAAAACTCAACACGGCCACCAGGGGGCAGCATAGTTTCCTGTCCCTGTGTGTCTGGGTCAGATTCTGTAGAAAACAAATAGTAAAGGATGAAACTTTGTCATTTCAGGTGTTCTCTATTCTCCTGTGAATGTCCAGCAGTGAGGTATGAATTCTTTAAATTAAGATCACCAGAAGAATTTCCTGTGTTTTGTGAAGATCTGAGACAGAAGAGTTGATTCTTCTTTGTCTGTTTTCTTGTGTGAGGCTGTGTGACTTTTTGTTGCCTGTTTGATGGCATTCAGTCACATTTCATGTGTGCTCTCGTTCCCACAGAACAAAATGATATTCTAAAAAAATGGTGGAGATGAAACCTGTTAAGATCAATTTGTCTGTCTTTGTTTTTCAGGAGCGGTGAAGCCTGTTCCTCCAATGTGAAGTCAGGTGAATGCTGTGGAGCAGACTCGGTTGGGCGACCCCCAGCAGCTCTTGACTGGGGTCCCCATAAAACAGGGACAATTAATTTCCAGTATAATTTCATCCATGGGTCACAGTGACAGAATGTGTGACTGTGTTTAACCTGAAGATTTAAAGTTCCTCATGTGAAAACTTTGAGTATTTCAGCTGCAGAAAACATGGCTGTCGCTCCTCAGGAAACTAAAATCCTGTGAGGTCAGACGCACGTTTTATGATGTTTTCTATCAGTTTTGTTTCTGTGTTCGATGCTGTTTTTTGCTGTGGTGGTTTTTCTACTTAGTGACACACAACATTAACAGTGCTGCTTCACTTAGCAAGTGTTTCGTGCATTATGTGCTGTTTTTTTAGTCCAATGAAATGTCTATTGAGTGGCACTTAAAGCTTTTTATAATATGTTTTTGAATGGCTTTGTCCGATGTATTACCTGTGATTGTTTTGGGTCTTATTTCATCATCTGTGCTCTGACATGATAATACTCAGAATATTCGGAATGTTTATAAGAATATAACTCATAACTCATTTTAAAGCTTCAACAGTTGGATAAAGACGTGAATTTGTTCTCAGTGTTTGTGACCTGATGGTTTGAAGTTTCCACATCACACTTGTGAAGGTGTTGCTGCACCATGATTGGCTCTAAACTAGCTGATGTCATAAATCCTGCGCCCAGGTGAAGATTCTCTGGAAACAGCTTCAGTTAAACAGTTGTGTTCTAAAGAAATGAAAGCAGTTCACAGTTTGTTCTCGGGATGTTGACTGCTGACCCTCCAGCAGGGGGAGCCAGAGGTCAACTTTATCTGTGCAGTGGTTTGTTCTCGGTTTGTCCAATGCACAGACAGATTTGTCTCCGTTGTTTTGGCTGAAGGACAGAAGTTCTTCTGTCACTGTACTTGAACAGTGTAAATGTTGGTGAGAATAGCTCCGCCCACTTTCTGTTGTTTTTGGGTTTAGCTTCCTGCCTTGGGCCCCTCCAGCAGACAATGATTTTTCCATGGATGGATTACTGAACAGGTCAGCTGCTCACAGAACAGGGGGCCCGGGGGGTCAGAGGGCCCCCTGAGCCCCAGCTCAGTATCAGCACTATCACTTGTCTCATACTTTTGCCCTTTCACTTTATATTAACTTGGACTGAGGGGGAATCTTATTAAGTCAGCATTTAGGAAATAGTAATTATTTACATTTTGGGGTTAATGTTGTAGACTCAAATCAAAGATGGTGGTATTTGAATGTTTGCCTAACAGACTGAACTTGATTTAAAAAAAAAAACAAAATCAGGTTACCTCTAAACTAAACTGAAATGACCCAAAAATCTTAAAAATTCTGGTCTTTAACTCAGCCAGTCAGAGCAGCAGCTCTGTCTCTGGGAAAGTTTCCTCCCTCGTACCGTAAAACCTGCTTCAGGCTCAGCGCTTTAAAAACCAAAAACCCCACTGTGGTTTGGTGAGCGCGGCCTCGTCTGTGGTGCAGCTGAGGCTTTCTCTGCGGCTCGCTCAACTGCCTGTGACTCTCCTGAAACTTGACCGTGATCGACATGAAGTCACCTTTGAACTCTCTGCAGGTCTCAGGTCTGTTTCATCCACAGCTTCAGTCCAGCTCACTTCTAAGTTTTAGACCAGAAGCTGCTGCAAGTGTCAGCTTCACTTCCTGCTGCTGAATGACTGTGTGTGTGTGTGTGTGTGGGTGTGTTTAACCACTCTGTGGCCACAGGATGTGGTTGAAAGTGTGTAGCATCTGTTGTTACATCTCCATGGTGACAAATAAAACTGTGAAAGAAATAGGTACAGAGGTGGAAAACAACAGCTTTTTACGTTTCTGCCTCTGCAGCTGCTGCTGCTCTAAATATCCTGTGCTGCTTTAGAGGTTCAGTCAAAAAAACTTTAATACATCAGATAATGAAAACGATAACTTTGTTAGCGATCAGTAACTACGGCTCCCATGAGGCCTCCGCAGTGCCGATGGCCTTTAATTAGTCCCAAAATCAGTTTGATAATATTTAAGTGAATATTCAGCCGACTTGCTTGTGTAACTAAGAACCCAAGTAACTGTAATGTCAGCACCATGAAACAGACCACGTGAAGTCCATCCTTTAGGACATTAACAATTGAAGTCATCAATTCATATTACTTCAGTGTGATACAGTAAATCAATTACATTTATTCAGTGGGAAATGATTTTGAAATTCAGCAACTACGTTTTCACGTCACGGACATTTACAGGTGCGTTTCTGTCTCACTGGGAGCTGATTGGAGGGTTGATTTCATCTGTTCTGTCCCTCGTCTCCAGCAAGTTTGCTGGCAGTGCCCTTTAAATTATGAATGAGAGATCTGAGAGCATTTTACTCTGAAATTCATGACGTTCATGCAGTCGCTGAGCTGAATTCAACAAAGACAAATTCATCCTGTAAGAAAGTGTCCAAAGTCCAGCTGAGGCTGATGGGAATGTCTTTAGTCCTGCAGAGAAACAGAGCGCTGGAGCCGATGATGGCGCTCCATGAAGAGTCAGAGGATCATTGAGGTTATTAGCGTTCATCCTCAGGGGAACATGAATATCTGAACCAACTTTCATCCCAATCCATCACACGGATAATTCAGTCTGGATCAATGGACTTCCGGACATCAGAGCCGAGCAGCGTGGATGATTTTAGCAGATATGTGGGCGTGATTTAGATACTTCATTCATTCACTATTCTAGCATGGACTGAGACGTGTGTGTGTGGGTGTGTGTTAGTCTGATTTGAATAACCAAGAATGTTTTTTGTGATGTGTGTCTACCTGCAGTGTGTGCTGCGCTACAAATGGCAGCTCTGAGGACAAACCGATTTGAAATGTGACATTTGAAACGTCTGAGGTTTAGCAGGAAGTTCTGATATCTTATCCGGTGTGAGAACAGCTTCTGAAAATCACACAAGAGCTCAAAGATGACTGAAAGGAAATTACATCATGTGTCCAAAAACAACAGATGATGCATTGCTGTAGATGAAACTAGCTGACAGAATATAGAGTTGTTTAAAAAAGGGGCTCAAGCGTCAACATCTGCAGCAGCAAAATGTAGCAAACACATGAAGGCAGCAGAAACGTGAGAGAGAAAAACACAGACCGCAACATTTTACTGCAAATACCTGTTTATATTTATTTATTTATTGAGTGTGTTAAGGACAGTGTGCACATACATTACTTGTTTGCAATAAACAGAGATGGGTGCACCAAATTTAGCACAGAGCTAACTTCTATCTGTAGTCCTGACGGTACACAAAAACACAGTTTAACACACAGAATCAAGTTTAAAGGACAGAAAACGAAGAGTGTGCATGTTGTTACACAAAGTCAAATAGCAATAATAATTGCAAATGTTGTCCCTGCCCATCTACATGTTACTCAGTCTAATGAGCATAAAGTGCAAAATGACCAACAAATATGCATTAAAAAAACAACAACACTCTAATTTGTACAAGTTGCAGAGACAGCAGCGTAAATACGTTTGACAGTCTGATCAGTGTCAAGTACACACGAAGAGATCAGTCTGTTCAGCACAATAGTTACCTGTCTAATAATTACTCAACATATGGCATCCTTGTCTCAACCTTATACACACTGAGTCCTGAGTGTAATCTGTGCTGCAAACGTTGGTTGCTGTTCTTGGCCTTATGGGAGAAGGTTTGGTAGTTGGGAGCCAAGCAGCCAAGCAACAAGGCGCCCACTGTGTTTGGATCTTTTGTTATTATTTATAGCAAAAACAGTCATATCTCATATCCCGTTTGACCTAGAGTCATGAAACTTTACTCATATTTCTTTAATCACAAGGAACAAATTTGTCCCTAAGACCTAAAACTTTGGGTCATGAGATTTTGCACCATTTTGAAGTTTGTAAAAAAAAACAAAAAACCCAAAAGCTTAAAGTCTGTTACTGGTTTCTAGCAACTTAAGTGATACTGATCAACACTTTTTCACATATATGTGGCTACAGAATTAACTGGACTAAATCAGAGGTCATGCCCCGATCAACAGCCTCCTCTCAACCACTCGGCAGCCGATGGCCCTTCAGAGGGGTCCCCTCCGCTACGCCGGGCTTGGGTATCAAAGTATTAGTATTAGTATTAGTCAGTATTAGGGAAACGATGCAGGCCAGCCTACAACCTGTCATACAAAACATTAAATCTCTTTTACATAACTGGAGTAAACTGCATATATCACTTTAATAAAAATGATGATCATACCAAAGGTTCTAACCTATATGTTACCACCCTCCCTTCCTGCAGAACTCTTAAAAGAACGTAATAAATGTGTTGAATCATTCACAGGAAAAAGAAAAAAGGAAAAAAACCCTCTTTAACTGTATTAAAGTATATTCTGCCAAACACAGTGGAGGGCCGTCTCTTCCCAGGCTAGAATGGCATCACTACTCGTTCTCACTTGCACAACTGTCGAAATGTAACTTACCCTCTCGTAGAGGCCCGGTCTGGGTAGAAACTGAAAAACAGATAATTGATCCTTTTTGAAGTGAAACATTTGTGACACAGACAGGTCGTTTTACGTCAGTGCATAACCAAATATTAGAATTTTCAAGGGAAAGTTGGAAAATGTCACATAGCTATGTTAAGAGCAATCCTTCACTTACTTGTGCTGCATCAATATGGTCCAATCCTGCAATCTGGTCCTGACACAACCGCTGAAATTCAAAGACTATTAAAACGTGCCAATCTTAAAAAATCAGGGCATCAAACTTTTACAATCTCATGAGACGCCAGTGCACCTCAACTCGACGGTCTCAAACTGGCCTGGGAGGAAGATACTGGTCAATCTATGCAGCAACAACAGGGGAAAGAAATGACATCGAGCTGGCACACTTCTGTTGGAGAAGTCCAAACTCAGTTCACTGACTATAAGATTCTCAACCGCAGCCACTGAACTCCGAGCAGAATGACTGGACTTAAACTCAGAGATGACGATGTGTGCTGGTGCTGTCGGTACAATGTTACACCTGCTATACAACTGTGATTGAACTTGAGATTTATGGGGGAGAATTGAATCTTTCATAGATGAACTGTTTAATATCTCCCTGATCAAGAGTCCAGCCCTGTGTTTGTTAGACATTATTCCCAAAGAACTGCGGACGCATGGACATGGTGTCGAATGGCCATGTTAACAGGATGCAGAATTATCGGGAGACAACGGAAAACAACTACACCTTCAACTTTTGAGCACTGGGTTGAAGTAATGTCCAACACAGCAACTTACAGACAAGTCATATTCTGACTTTCAGGACGCCGAGACTTGTTCCTGAACACTTGGAGCCCATTTCTGGACTAAATCAACAATGGACAATATCCAAGAACTGATGTCAACTGAAACCTCACTATCACTACGCACATAACCCTTTTTAAAAAATTATTATTATTCTTTTTACTGTTGTTATTTCCCTTAATTCATTATTATTTATTTATTGCACATTGGTTTGGAGAAGGGAGGGATAGATGGGTGGATATGGGAAGGAGGTCGTGTTAGTTCTAATAAGAAAATTGTTCTCGAAATACGTTATAACTCACGTTGTGCAGAATTGTTTGGCAAAAAAATATCAGTAAAAAAAACAAAAAAGCAAGTTGTACTAGTTGTACTACACTAGAGATCAATATCTACAAGCTGCTTCTGCTGACACGGAAGTTCTGATCTGGCCAAAGTTTGCAATATTATACTTCAGAACGTGACACACCTTTCTGATATTATTTTTGAAAGTAAGTGATGAATAGGACAACCTCTAAGTATTTGATCTACGTTCAGTACATTTTGCTCATAATATGTGTATACTTTTACTTCAGTGAGGTAATGTGGTATGAGTACTTTTACTGAATGAAAGGATCCAAATTCAAAACAGTTTTGGGTGTCCAACACCTTTAAGCCAGAAATACTTTTTGTACCTTAATGGTGAATTTGTGTTTACAAAATGTTTCATGCTCTTCATGCTTAATGTGATAACAATAAGCTGTCTCCATGACAACTGAGCACCTTCACCTGCTGATGAGGCCTCAAAATGAGGCTGAAACACTGAGAATTCATGTGTGCAGCTCCGGACAGCAGCTTCCTGTTCCATCGCTGACCGCAGAACAATGGTGTGTGTTTGAGCTGAAGCTCTGGGAGCTTTTAGCACTCTGCACTGCTGCTGCAGTGCTTCCTGACAGGGACCACACCTCCTGCTCACACACACACACACACACACACACACACACACACCCCTGTCAACACTGACACACTCGACCACGATGAAACCAACAGATACAGGATGTGTACTTCAAAATAAAGGTATGGAAACGCTGCACTGTTACTCGATAGTACACTACATGGTTTCTGCAGTGGTAAAGGAGGTATATGCATGTGTTGTAAGTAATAACTTATTATTTTTATTGAAGGCTACTCTATTTATTTTTATTTTTATCTAGTTGTAGATAAGACCGTGGACATCAACGTGTAAAAATTCTAGTTTAGTATGTTTCAGCAGGTTTCCTGTGTTTGGTATTTGGACTTTTTCTTGGGTTTCTTCATCAGTGCATTACCTGATAAGATGACTAAAGTTTCATCAGACACCGCGGACTTTAGTTTAGAGGTGTGAATCTACATCACGCGAAATGAAAATTAATTAAACACATTTTCATCACGTGAACCTGAAGGTGTTTAACCACGCAGATTTCTCATATGAGATTTTACCCTCTGTGTATTTAGCATGCGTACTGATTTAACTGAGAAGATTCGCGATGTCTTGTTGTTTGTAAAACAAACAAACAAACAAAAACTTTACATTTGTATTTGCTTTGCTGAAAATGGTAGAGGTATATAAGAGGTCTAGTGGACTCAGCTACGGAAAGCCTGTCCAAATCCAGTCAATGTTTAATAAAAATATCACTGCTGAATTGTGTAAATTACACCTGAAATAAACTGTAGAGCCTGCACAGAGCCTCGTTCTGGCTTTTATTCTGAAAGGTCACTCAGGAAGTCCTCGTATTCATCCGGTTTGCCTTGACGCGGCTGTGACGTCCTGACAGACCCGCTATACGTCTTCAGTCGACCGTGAGTCGCTGCTGCAGTTTGACTTGCCTAAAGATTTATTTTATTTTGTTGTTGTTTATGGGCCTCGTTTACCGTCAACATGTCGCACACCGTCATCACAACAACAACAACAACCACGAGGACGTACGGTGACGGTGTCCTGAACACGGGCTACACCCTCACCATCCCGGGAATGCTCAAGATAGGACAGATGGTGAGAGTCCAGCTGTAATGTTTCATATCCAGCTTAAGACGGAATTTAACCGGAACATGTTTCCACACCGACACACCGGAACATGTTTCCACACCGACACACCGGTACATGTTTAGCTAACGTTTAGCTTCACGTCTAACAGGCGGTTCATGTGAGAACAGGCGACTTTCCCCTTTAACAAGGTAGCAACGTTCATGTGTTTTTTAAAAAAATCAACACTGCAGTTCATTTTTGTGATTATTCGGTTCGTTTCAATTGAGTTTCACCTTTTATTGATTAGAATCAAATAGAAGCCTGATCGTCTCACCAGGATTGTATGAATATTACGCTGACTCAGGTTTTAACATGAAAACATATAAAAAACATGTCAGAAATGATTTGCTGTTGAAATCATGGTCCATTTTAAAGTGTGTTGTTTCTGTGCTTACATACTTTAATTAAGTGTGCAGAGCTTCACAGATGGAAGGCATTTCATACTGAACTCTATAAAATTCCAGAGACATGACCAGTAAGTTCTCTGGTGTTTAACTCCCAGCATCAAAAGAGTCAAAATAAACCTGTTATCGCTCTCTGGTGGACAAACTCATGAATTACAGTTTCTTGTTAAAGGGCAACTCTGCCAATTTTCAACCTTATCTCTGTGTGTCCAAATTAGGGATATGATGTAAAACCCAACAATATATTTTTGTCTGTGTTTTCTGTGTCTCTGGGACACAGTCTGGGACCAGGAAGAGCTGCAAACTGTTTAACCTCACCTTTCCCCGTGCACTCCCGGCAAGATGGTGCCATGTTTGTTTTGAGAGGATTTTCTGGCTTGGACGGGTAGAAGACTCCTCGTTATTGAAAAATGTGCAATATTAAATAAAAGAAATGTTTCGATGCAATGGATAACAACCTTGGAGACCTGGCAAGTGCTGTTTTTTATGTAAAGCATTGCATCCTGGTACATGTAGGCACTGCAAGAACAACCATGTGAGCAGGACACCTCAGAAAACTGAAAACCTTATGGGGATAATAATCTTCAGACCGATACGAATGAAAACATTCTAAGGAAAATGGATCGAAGCGAGTACGAGCGATTTA
>JAQLOL010000025.1:781004-801192 GCA_029783665.1 Naso thynnoides | reverse complement strand
CACACACACACACACACACACACACACACACACACACACACACACACACACACACACACACACACACACACACCAATCGGAGGTTTAACCACCTCCTGATAATGCAGCCATATCAGTGGCACATCAGGAGGCATCAGTGATAACTTCCTGCCAAAACATTTCCTGTGAATAGTTAAAAGAGGAGGAGGAGGAGGAGGAGGAGGAGGAGGAGGAAGAGGAGGAGGAGGAATACCTGGTTTTGGCACCGTGTTGGTCATGGACTGTGGCACTTTATCATTTATGAGCTCCACACACTCGCTGGGGAAGAAGCCAACCTAGAGACAGGTGAGGAATGAGACACGGAAGCACAATCAGATTTAGATGAAAACATGGCGGCTGAGTGAGAGGAAGAGTGTCTACGCTCAGATGTGGTTGTCACTCTGACGCCTGGCTTTGGAAGAAGAAACATTGTGACTAAGAGGCAACTTTGGACATTCACTGCCCAGGTGGCGTGGAGATGACATCACACAATAAGTTAAAGGGAAAATCCGTTCATGTGGATGTCTGATCAATGCTGATGATAACTGTAGTGAACTGAAGCAATAAATTCCTGTTTGCGCTACACCGACAGAGACAGCTGAGTTTTCTGAGTTGTTCTGCTCACAGAGCTGTTCTTGCAGTGCCTACATGAACCAGGATGCATTGCATCACAGAAAAAAAAACCAAAAAAAAACAAAACATGGTACGTGCTTGGTCTCCGAGGTTGTTATCTGTCACACAGGAACATTGCTTTTATGTAACACTGCATATTTTTCAATAATGAGGAGCGTTTGGTCCGCCAGAGGTAGAAATTCCTCTTAAAAACAAACATGGCGTCTGACCACCTGGAAAGGTGAGGGCGGCACGGTGGCATAGTGGTGGGCACTGTTGCCTCATAGCAAGAAGGTCCTGGGTTCAAGTTCCGGCTGGGGCCGGACCTTTCTTTGTGGAGTCTGCATGCTCTCTTGTGTCTGTGTGGGTTTTCTGTGCGTGCTTCGGTTTCCCCACCATGAAAACATTGCACAGGTGTATCTCCAGTCAGCACCCCTGGCTGAGGTACGGGCTCAGAATGAGGAGTTGGTCCCCAGGCGCTGCGCTGTGGCTGCCCACTGCTCCTCAGGGACGGTTAAATGCAGAGAACACATTTCTCTGGAACCAGTGACATCACTGGTTCCAGGAAGAACAAGAGATTTTGAAGCTGCGTCTCAGAGACGCAGAACATTGAAATTTCTTTTGTGGAGTTTTTAATTATTTTCCAATGTGGATAGAGAGAGATAAGGTTGAAAATCTGCAGAGTTGCCTTTTAATTTTTGAGCCTCCAAATAGAACTCGTGAAGTCGTGTACAGGAAAGGCTTGGCATTCAAGTCACACCCACATGAGAACAGTGTTGCCAGGCAACGGTAATGTATGGACGCAAAAGATCTCTTGTTTTACTCCTGGCTTTCAATGTGGAAATGTTACATGATTACATTGTGATTAAACGCCAAACAGAGGAACAAGAGACGAGACGATGAAGGTGACGGTCCACCATAGCTGCGTTTGGTCCTGTACGAGTCAACACGGGCTCTGACTTTTCTGCAAACGTCAGCAAATACACCACAACTCGTGAACTCGGAGCCTTCTGATAAATTGGACTGTGGACGTCATGAATACGACAGGACGAGGGTGTTTGTGTCGTCTCTTCTCATGAACACAGTAAACGCGACCACGTTTGATTCTGTGTGCCGACTGTGAGCATACAGCTACATTTAGCTTTTAGATTTCAATGTGAAAGAAAACTCTAAGTTGTACAAGACTGCAGGACGAAGCCCAGATGCAAACAGCACAAACGCACACAATCTGCAACATGACTGACTGGTCCGATTAAAACTCCCATCAGGCCTTTAGGCTCGGAACAGTCACAGACTTCACTGCAAAAGGCTTCAGGGGCACGATGAACAGAACAGCACTTTGTGATTTATCATGTTACCTTTTGGCTTTAGGACTAATTATTTTTTATTTACTTATTCTACTTCTTCACAGACTCGTCACTTAAAGAAACAAACACCTGATGTAAAAATCTTCCAGAGTCTTTACTTACAGAACTGCAAAGAAATAATAGTGAAATATGTCAAACAGTGTCATACAGTAACATGTAAATGAGTTTTACATGCAGTTGCTTCTTCTTCAATGTTTGCTGACCATTTTTACTTAACTAAAGGATATTAAATCATCCATTCAGAAACACTTTAACAGTATGTGCGAATCTAAGTTATAAGGCACAAACAGGAAACATATTAAATACAATGACAAGATTAAATAACAGGAGCACGTGCATTAACGTGAGCATATTCAATCACGGTTTCCACAGAAAACAGTTCCATGCTGTTTTAAATCTCATTATTTCTTTGTTGTGTAATAAACTGAGTGATTAACAGCTCGCAGAGATTTCAAACAGTGAGATCTTGAAGTCTTAAGAATTAAAAAAAACTGCAAATATGATGATAAAAGTAATCAGATTTTCAGCAGCGCATCGTGTGGACGATCTTTGTCTTGAAATGCCCGTGGGTTACCGTGGCAACTGTGTGTTCAACATGGCTGGCTGTTACTGCGGGTGACTCCTTCAGTAGAGATGAGGACTTATTGAGAATGTGCACAAATGGGAGAACCGTCGTGTTCTAATGATTTGACAGTGGGACAGCACGAAGTCCTCATGGACTTCCTGTTAACACGCCTCCCAGTCCGTCGGTGTGGACACTGAGCTCTGGCCACTTACACCACCTGATGGGCACAGGTGGTACTACAGGTGTGCGTGTGTCACTTCACTCAGTGCATTAGCGGCTCAGTTTGTTTCCTAACACGTGTCCCCTTTGAGCTTCAGCACGTCATCAGAATGAATCACGAACACGCAGATCTGATTCGTTTCTGCACGAAACATCTCCCAGTGGAAAAGAGCTCTGAGGAAGAAGCTCTGTAATCCACAGGAGGGCACTGGTCTCCAGCTGCTGACAGCTTGTCTAAAACTGATCTGAGCTGGTGTGTCAGAGGCTGCTGGTCTCCATCACGCCAGTGAGCAGCAGAGTGAGAGCGCAGCAGCTCCGACTCCAGCCTCAGAAGACTGAGACCACGTTGATCGTAACCAAATAACGTCTGCAGTCGAGTTTTGTTTTTAAAATGAAAATGTATTCAATGACGGGCAGCATTAGCCAGATCTACCAGGAAAATGATGCATATGAACTGCATATGGAAATGTAAGCTGCAGTTTCTGTTGAATTTGTGTGCACATTCTACACATAATAGCTCTGGATTTGATTACGCTGCTGAGACCGACCCACAGATGCATCTTGTGAGCAAAGGAGAAGGAAAGCTCAACAGGAACTGACGTCATCAAGCTCACAAAAGAAATAACGCAGTGACTTTAAATCACGTGGCTACAGTCTAAATGAACCTGACAAAATATGACTCATAACGGTACAATATTATATGCTTTATGTCTAATGTTTGTACAAGAAAACTCTTTAAAAGTTTCTGTCCCTGGATGTTTGGAAAAATGAACCTACACGCACAGTGAACAAGGAGGACAGAGTACTGACAGGACTTCCAGGTCTTATTTAATCATATTAAGTGGATATCATCCAAAGTTACAGTATTTTTAGTACAGACTTCCCTCTTTGCCTTTCCTGGACAGTGTGTCAGTGCAGAGCCTCAATGTCTCAGAGCTGCTCCTAAAAAAAAAAAAACCCACACAGGCCCAAAAGCCGGACGTCAGGTTCAGAGTGACTTGAGCTCAGTGTGAAAAAACACCGTCCCTCCATTTATCAAATGGCAGCAGAGGTGCAAACACGGAGTGCTCCAGCAGAATCACACCGGGTCAGTCGCTGACTGGATTAAAGGAGAGCTTTTACGCTTTTCCGTCTTTTCTGACCCGTAAATGTTGTTACAACATCAGATACTCGATGCCAAAGCGTCACAGAATGAGCTTCATGCATTTGGCAGTGAGCCCTGCAGGCTGTTTCAGTCGGCTCTGCTCGCTGTGTTTTACAGAGTTTAAGTGTTTTTACATTAATGCGTGCTGAACTTCCTTATATGGGCATGCCAGCTTGTGCACACAGCTCTTTTCTTGCCCCCTCCCCCGCATGGATTACTGTCAGCACTTTGTTCCTGATGGCTCCAACAAAGTAGGTTCTTTTGTTTGTTTGTTTTCGGGTGAATGAAGGACAGTTAACTTTGTTAAAGCACCAGACAGAAGTTGAGAGCATTTCTGTTTCTTGTGGATTTATTTACTTCCTCAACATGAGCACATGAGCTGGATTAATGGCTAAACTGCTACATGTTGAAGAGTGAGCAGCTCTCAGTAACATGTTATCAGTGTCCTAGCTGTGTTTATTCTGTGTCAGTAAAGAGGTTGTGAGCACAGCCGAGTGTGGAGGTGCACATGAGGGAAAGGGGGAGGAGTAACCGACACAGACCGTTTTTAACGAATGCAGAAAATAGAGGGAAGAGAGAGGGCGGAGTCACAGTTTACTGAAGATCTACAGACTTTACTGCTCAGTCAGTTGTGTTTAGCTGCTCCATAGCAGACCAAAATCAAGACAAAGACGTGAAAATGAGAATAATGGCTTTCCTCTAAATGTGACTCAACTTTTGCTGCAACTCATAAGAAGGTCAAGTAGCAAGGTGCTGCAGTAGTCAGTCACAGACTAGAGAGTCCAAATCCATCATGGCTTCCTTTGCGACGTGAGCAGTGAGCTTCCACAGTTCAACTCAGTGACCAAAACATAAAACAGTCACTGCTGTGGGAACGTGCTGGAGTCGTACGACTCACTTTGTGAGAATCACAGAATGTTGTGCAGTTAAACTATTGAACACATTTATCTGTTATTTCAACTGGACCTCCCTTTGCTTTTACTAAACTTTTTCAAAAAAAAAAATTCAGTTCAGTTAGTGGCAAAACTGAATCAAAATTGCAACAGAATTCCTGAAGTTTCAGTGTTAAAGGACTGAACTGAGGAGTGTGTTGGAATATGAATGAGTTCAGGAGGCACACACCCTTTAATCTGCTCAAAAGTCGAATGAAAGAGGATTTCTATCTCGCTCCTCTTTCAACAGACGTTGAATATTTGAAATCTGCTTTACAAAGAAACTTTGTCTCCTTGTCCTTGAAACACCTCAAGTACAAATCTGATCAAAAGCTTGAAGCAGAGACAAAGAGAGAGATAAATGTGTGTGTTTGTTCCCTCAGGCCGTGTCGTGTGAGCTGCGTACCTGGAAGCCGTGTTTGCCCCTCCACCACGTGGTGTCCTCTTTAGGAGGCATGTCGATCACCGACACAATGTCGCCGACCTGCAGATCAGCAGAGAGAGGACAGAAAGACGTGTGTGTGTGTTTGTGATCGTCCCTTTACTTCCTGTATACAGAAGACGTCAGTGAACGCTTAAAGCTGAAGCATTTTGAAACAAGACTTGAACTTACAGTCGTTTCTGCAGAGGCTGTTCTACGCAACTTGTTACTTTATCTGCAAACTTACCCGCAGAGCTACTGAGTTTCTCACAGAGAGCTTTCCTACTCTAAAGACAACTTTACTGCAGGGCTGCAACAACAAAACAATCAAATCAATAAAATCCCAGAATTAAAAGTGTTGGCAATGAATTTCATTTTCGATTCAATTCGATTGGATGTTTGGATTTTGTTTGCAAGAGGAGATGAAAATGTGCTCAAGCAAGCGACAGAGTGACAGGCAGCGGTGTGGAGTCTGAACGACAGAAACGACATTTCATTATTATTTGATCGTTTCACCGCAGTGTTCAAAGCCTGTGCCTCAATACTGTGCAGAAAGACACTCAGTTTCATTTTCCTTCTCTGCAGTTCTCGGTCTCATTTATCCAAAACTCTCTAAGAAGTGGCACGTGCATTGTGAGAATGTGGGGGCGGAGCTTCAGGGCTCTGCTGACTCAGGCATGTCTGCAGGTCACCATGTTTTGCTGTGGCCATCATGTATCTGCAGTGCGGTCGATATCTCCCAGCCTTAACGGACATTTAAGAAAAGAATTATTTTTCTCCTGATTGTGCATCCTGTCTATCTGTCAAACTGGAAACAATGCGTCCCAATCTTTGATTGACATGTCGTGCAGACTCCCCCTCCTCTCTATACAGATATATACAGCCAATATAAGGAATCCTGATGTTATGCAAGGAAAAGTGCTGAGAGACTGTAACGGTGCTTTCATGAATTCTAACACTCGACACTATGATCCCACTTCCAATATTCAATGTCTGTACGAGTTAAAGAGGAAACATTCTGACTACAAGATGATTAAAACGTCCTGAATGTTGGACGACAACACTTGGGCTTTAGTCATTTTCAGCTTTTGTCAACTTAAACCTTGAAGGATAAGAATGACTAAAATGTGACTAGCAAACATTTTCATTTTTAAAAATAGTTGCCAAAATCAACACTTTGATGATGAAACATTCCTAACATTAAGTTTGTGTTTCAGTTTTGTTTTAATATTTATGATTTGTTATCACAGCTCAGGGACATTCAAGCAGCAACCTGTTATTTGTGCACTACTTCACACTGTCAATTTGAAGTAATGCTCTGGCTTTGAATAAAGGGGTGGAAATCAAAAACATGTTTATTTTTTATAAGATTCCTCGATTAATCCACAAAATAATTGACAGATTCTTTCCTTTAATTATTAAAATAATTGTTAGTTGCAGCCCTTCGTTGCTTCTGCAGCTCTTCTTCTCTTTTTTTTCTCACTATCAACTTTAATGTTAGAAAATATTCAACAACAAGTAAGAAAACATTAGCAGAGATTGACCAGAACTGAGTGTGTGTGTGTGTGTGTGTGTGTGCGTGTGTGTGTGTGTGTTGTTGCTCCTGTTACCTCAAAGGACAGCTCGTCTGAGGCCTGGGCGATGTAGCGCTTGATGACATGAGCAGCAGCAATAGCTGGTACATTGATGGACGACTCTTCATGAACCAACAGATGATTTCCCTTATTGTCCACCTAGTGTACACACACACACACACACACACACACACACACACACACACACACACACACACACGACATAGACATGATCTAAACAGTGGTGCTCTGTAAACTAGTCCCTGACCTTCAGACTGCTCATGTCAAGTAATGTTGAGACATTCAGGCGTCTGATGGAGGACATTTGGAGTAAATGACCTGACCAACACTGTGGCGCCGTGTGCGACTGCAAACAGCGTTTTGGAAAGTAAACACACACGTTTCTTGCCTGCAACACACAGACAATGCACCCCACCACCCTTTCTCACAGGTTTGGCTTCCTGTGACCTCAATCCGTCCGTCGCCTCAGATCCAAGTTTATGTTCATCGAGAAATTGCGAATGCGCACACACCAGCAATTACAAACCTGTGTCAGTCAGCAGCTGATTTTGTCTGTTCGATTTACGATACGTTATTATTTTTAACCTCTACTTGCACGTTACTGTGCAGAGCTTTGTTTTCAGTCTCAGGAGTTTGTGACTGAACCTTTTCTGCTGGCTGAGAGCTACAACACACTGCCTGTATCTACGACAAACTTCATAACAGTCGAGCAATACTTCTGTATTACAAGAGTAATCCTGTAGCCTCATTATGGAACCTTTCCATTGTTTACTTTTCTAATTTGTTGATGCAGTTTTGCTGTTTTTAGTGTGTCTGGTATTTCCCAGATATCTCCGCACTGCATTTAAGAATTATGCAGCGTTTGAGACCAAAACTCTGCAAGTCCAACAGCCTCCCCAACACTGTTATACAGTGTCAAAGGACGACCCTGCAGTTTTGTAAGTCAGAGAAAATACTGTAACAATTTGCCCTCATCCACAATAAGCCACAGTATCATGACTTTGCTGAACGATCATACTGTCTGAAGTTAAGACGATTCAAAGGCAGAAACGAGAAGAATAACTAATCTGATGCAAAGTCTTAATCTCTTGACAGAAAGGCCCTTATCATACAGTGAACATATATTTATTTTGATCCATCAGAGAACCAGTGTGAGGACAGGGAGCCTTACCTCCATCCACGTGAGGGCCGGCCCACAGTTGATCTTGTTGTCAGCGATGGCCGAGAGCCGCGAGAGGTAAGCCAACAACATCTGGGACACTGACTAACAGTGAAGAAAAGACACAGGACAGTTACAGACGATATGATCCCTTCAGACAGCGACACTTCCCGCTGTGACCATATTTACAACTAACACACTGAACAGGACAGAATGTGGGTGGTGTAAATAACGACCATTTGAAGTCATTTGCTGTTGTGCGTTTCTTGAAAAGCAAAGGTTAAGACCGACACGGCTGAAGAGTGACGGCAAAACATGGACACAGTGACAGCTGCAGCTTTGACTTCATGTTCCAGGAGAACTTTGGTTTTACAGTTTGGACCTACGGACTCCTTTAAACTCCAACAGCTGCTGGTGAAAGTGTAATGTTGTCCTGCGGGCGGCTTTGTGAAGTTGTTATTGTCAGTGTCCACATACTCACAAAGCCGTCAGTGTAAAACTGGTTCTACCAGGTGCTTTGATACCAAACCTCTGCATTCCTTTAAAGCCCCAATCTGACAGTAAAGTTTCATCTCACTCAGAAAATTTTCCACAAAACAAGCTGAAGAGGAAATTACCGAGATATCAACTGTTCATTCTTGAGACAAAAGCCAGCTTTGATATGAAGTCAGTGGAGTAGTTTTATCTCGAAATCCAAAAACTTGGATGATTCTTCTTTTTTTTTTTTTTTTTTTTTTAGAAGTATATCCACAGCAACTGAGATCTTTCATTACATTTAGGGGCAGACTGAGCCTCAGTAGTTCAGTGTTTTTAAACCCGAAATGAAAGATCTTGAGGGAGATTCCATTAGAAGTCGATGATTTTAGCTCACCTGGTTCTGACTCCTGCAAAGTTCTTCTCCTGGCTCACAGAAAGTTCTTCTGAGGCAGTTTTAATGCTTATTAACTGAGTTTTTTCCCTATTTGTCTGTGTGCAACTTTGTGTTTTTGCTGCTGATTGTCTCAGCCCGTCTCCCGAAGACAAGAGATTCTTAAACTCAGTGGGACTAACCCGGTTAAATAAAGGTTAACTAAATAAATACAGGCGTGTACAAAGCTGTGTGAGATCTAAGAAAAGCAAGAATCCCCAAACCCAAAACTTCATTCTGCTACCATATGTGAAAAAAATTATTTTTATGAGCTTTAACACGTGTCCACAGGTAATCTCCGGTGTTAATGTGAAGAAATGGGATTTAAATATAATAAAGCTCTTTAGTTTTCTGTGCTTACCTCTGACTGATCAGTCAGACTGTCCAATCGAGGCAGCTCGGGCAGCTGGGAGAAGCGTCGGTCATAGATGCAGAGGTGCAGGTGTTTGTCCAGGACACGGAAATCCTCATAGCTGCGCTTCACAATCCAACTTCGACCCTGAAAAACCAAATTTAAAAAAACAACAACAAATATGTAAGCAGCAAAGGAACAGAGACAGAAAACAAATGAACTGCTAAACAAACAAAAAAACACATTAGAACAGCTGCAGCTCAGCAGATCATCCTGTAGACATTAAACGCTACATGATGCACGTCCTGTACAAAGACGCCCAGAGACACAAAACCACGACGATGTCTGACTTTACACAGACTGTCTGCGTGGTTAATTAAACTGAGCATTGGGGTTGGACAGAAAATAAAGGAGAAATGAATCGGAGAAAACAAAAGAAGTAGAACACAATCACCGTGTAATCACAACAGGCACCTTACAGCTGCTACTTACTCAAACTACCAAGTGTTTCCAAAAAAATCACATCAATTTTTGAGCCTTATTAATGTATTTTTCTACTTCCGGATAGTAAATGGTTTCCATCATTTTCTCATAATATGATATGAACGAGCTGAACCTGTGCAGGATTGTTTGATAGACTGTTCTTGGTTGGTGCATTCAGGTACCTATGGGATAATCCAGCAGGGGACTACTCTAGCAGCAGGGATGATCCGATGTGACATTAAGGATCAGTATCAGCGGATCAGATATTGGAGAGAGGAAAATGTTTAATTTGATACGATTTATTAGACTAATCCCATGAATGCTTAATTAAGCTGTGAGCAATAAGCCGTAAAGAGAGATGTCAGCAAAATACAGACTAGCAGCACGTGTCACATGACTAATTTAAACTGTTAGGTCAAAGCTGCAGTTGAGAACTTTGGGGAATGAGAGAAAAAAGAGGCCTGATGTGTTTCCCCATCATGCCTCTGTATTCAGGATTGGTAAAAGTCCTATCACTCCTGTTCTATTTGCCCAATCAGTGACGCTCTCCGTCCTCTCTGTCCTGATTGGCCGGTTCGTGCTGCACTTCTTACAACAGGTGAAGTCTGTGCGAGCTAATTGGCTGTTCGTGCCTTACGCTCTGACTCGCCTGTGAGCGACGCCATCAGTCGGCTCGAGCTGAGACGGACCAGTTTACTCCGCTGCGACTTTCCCTGCAGCCGTTTGGTCTCAGTTCAAACTGGACTTAAAGAGAGAGAGAGACAACAATTGAAAAAAAAAAAAAGAATAACAGTAATGATCTAAAGTCCTTATTTAGATCCACTCATGTCGTGATTTTCCATGTGGTCGAGCTCAGCCTGTCTGTGGTGACTCTCCTCCAGGTTTACGGAGCAGCCATCCAGTTCTACGAGTCATTCCCCAGGGAGCTGCTGTCTGAGCGGCAAAGCGTGAGGCTCGGGCTGCTCAGCGTGGTCGACCGGCGACCCATCACCAACCGCAGCCTGCAGGTGAAGAAGAGCATCTGTGTCCTCTCACACTGGCCCTTCTTCACTGTCTTCCAGAAGTTCCTCACCTTCATCTACAGATACTCCATCTCCGGACCGCACGTCCTGCCGCTCGAAAAGTGAGTGCAGCTTTTCAGCTTTTTAAATAAATAAAATGAAATAATAATGAAACATTTGGCGACACAATTCAGAGTATTTGTCCAATATTAATCACATTCCTTTGTTATTTTGAATCATTGATTTCACTGATGATGTTTTCTCTCTGCAGACACGTCTCCAGCTTCATGCACAATGTCCCGTTTCCCTCCCCGCAGCGGCCGCGCATTCTGGTCCAGGTAAAGACAGAAAGTCATGTGCGGTCACTAGAAGTCATTTACAGTGTGACGTTTAACATGAACCCACAGACAAACTGACACACATCAAAGTCCAAATATGCTGAGAAGAATCGCGACATAAAGAGTAAACGTTAAAACAAACAGACGTGTCAGTAAAGCTAAATCATCTCTGAAGACCCGATTCTTCTTATCGGACACTTTGGAGGAACACACGACAGGGGGCGCTGTTTCAACTCGTTCCACCATTTAGCAAGTGAGCGGCTTTTGTAGTTTTTTAGCATGAGCTCATGCCACATTTGTGTGCTCTTCACTCTTACTGTGTTTCTCAAGAACAGGATGATTGAAATGATTTGTTTGTTTGTCTGCTGCTGACGTGGATGCTAACAGCACATCTCACTCCACCTTTCGGTGTGTTCATCATTAGCTTAAGGCTACGGCCATGGTTTCCAAACCTCCCGATTTTCCCCGGAGACTCTTTCTTCTGATTTGTTACGATGTCACCAAACTGGTTTTTAACACAGTACGGTGTGTATTAGCCCTTCTGCTCTTAAAGAAGACATATTCTACTCATTTTCGGGTCTTTGATTTGGATTTTTGACTCCTGTAGAGCAGCTAAACACAACTTACCTAACAGTAAAGTCTGTAGATCTTCAGAAAACTGTGGCTCCGCCCTCTCTCTTCCTTCTGTTTTCTGCATTCTTTCAAAATGGCCTGTGTCAGTAGAGTGGTGTGACTACCACTTTCTGAAGTTACATGTCCAAAAAACCAAAGATATGGCCATCGACTTTAGAAAAACCTCCCACTGGCCTGCGAAGACTGGATACTTTTAATGTGGACAAGACACTTATGGTTTTATTTTATAAATCTTTCACTGAGTCCATTTTAACTTTCTGTACCATGTCTTGGTATGGAAACCTCACAGTGCAGAACAAAAATATGTCTGTCTAATACTGTTAAAGTAGCCAACAAGCTAACTGGCACACAGCGGCTTTCTTTGGCAGCTGTCTGTGACAGACAGGTGTTGTGGAAGGTGCAGTCGATCTTGGCCAGCCTTGACCGCCCACTCTTGGAAGGATTTGTTCTTCCTTTTGGGGGTAGACACACGTTCCCCAAGGTTAAAAGCAACAGGTTTAAAGTTTCTTTTGTTCCTCGTGCAATAAATGCACTTAATTTGCACTGAGTCTCGATTTGTCTGCACTGCCGAGAAGCACTTTGTTAGGGCTTGCACTTAATTACGTTTTTTAAATTAGTGATATTGTGATAGTTTTAACGAACAGATAGATCTTATTCATTTCATCCTCATGGTTGTTTTATTGTTGTGATTGTCCCATGTCCTCTTGTATGTTGTTTTGCATTCATGTCTTTGTCCTCTACTGCACATCAAATTTCCCCTTGAGGGACAATAAAGATCTGAACTGAACTGAACCTCCCCCTCCCGCTCATGTGCGCCTCCACACTCTGTACACACAACCTGTTTACTGACACAAATAAACACAGCTAGGACTCTGAGAAAATGTTGCTGACAGCTCGGGCTTCTCACTCTTCAACAGCAAAGCAACGCGCGGTCCTTTAGCAGCAGTTTATATTGAGGACGTAAATAAATCCACACGAAACAGGAACGCTCAAAACTTCTGTCTGCTGTTCGCCTCTTTAGAAAAGTTTAATAAAGTTAATTGTCCTTCATTCACCGGAGGGGGGGGGACAACACTTCGTTGGAGCCATCTTGAACAAAGTGCTGGCAGTAATCCCTGAAGCAGAGAGCAGAGCACAGCAGTGTGTACGATGGGAGAGGGCGCAGGCACAGCACTGGTCCAGTTGGCGTGCCCATTTAAGAAAGTCCACCGTAACACACAGCGTGCAGCGCCGACTGAAGCCGCCTGCAGGGCTCGCTTTCAAATGCATTAACCTCATTATGTGACACTTTGACATCGTTTAACATGAGTGTCCGGCACTGTAACAACATTTATAGGTCAGAAAAGATGGAAAAGCAAAATAAGTCTCCTTTTATGTCGACTGTTTCCACCTGTATGACCATACAGACGCACCAGGCACATCTCATGACCCTGGAAGAGCGCCACTAAGTTTCAACCCGCTACCAGAAAACTCCATTAAAGAAGAAAAAAATGAATCTTTTCCCCGTCTTTAGCAGATTTACGCGTCAAGCATGGAAGTCGCAGTGACGTGAATCGCCATCAGATGATTCCTAAAAACCCCAACCCTGAAAATCCTCCCGAGTTTTGATGTCTTAAGGTTGGCAAACATGGCCGCAGCCCGTCTTTCTCTTCCGCTCACGTTCAGTTTGGCGTTTCCCTGTAAGAAGCGAAACAGCAAAGTAGCGTCATGGTTTTTTCGTTTTTTTTTTTGGGACATGTAGCATTTCTCAGGTTGCTTCAATGAGTCAAATGTGTTGATAAGAAACGTGTTGGTGACCAATAAAAGGTGCTGCCATGATACGGCTGACGTCAGCTGAAGAATTTTGTTCCTCCTGACTTTATTCCTTCACTTCCTCCTTCGACAGGATGTAGGTGGTGACCTGGTTCAACCTCAGCCGGGTAAATGTACCCAATCACATTCTGTCTGTTTTCTGTTTCCAATCAGCGGGCAGATTTTCTTGCTGTAATTCTTTCAAGGAGAAATAACTCGGGTGTGATTTCTCTCACGGAGAGCCAGGCTGCATGCGGGCTGATGATCACATCACATCAGGGGCAACCATCGTTAATTCAAGTTGTTTGTTTGTGCCAAAGTTGAAAAACACATTTGTTTGTGTAAATATTTCCTCGAAACTTTGTTTAAAATGAAATTTTCCTTTTGAGCATGAAAAAGGAATTTTAAGACCAACTGTTGATTGTTCAGGTGTGTTATAATAAGTTTTTACTCTGATCAGCTTTGCATGATTTTGGTGCCATGGGGATGTTACCTCGAGCACAAAACAGACTAAAAAAAAAACCTCTCAGTTTCATTTAAGAATATAAAAAATTTTTTGCATTGTAGTAAAAAACACAGATTTACACATCACCCCGGCGACCAGCTACACTTGAAATATCAGTTGACGTTTGAGTTTATTCTTTTTTATTGCCTGATTGTTGGTTCAGATTAGGGCTGCACAATAAATGAAAATCGCAGCGTGAACTAATGCAGTTTAAAAATTGCAGGGGGAGCGATACTTGTTCAAGGAGAAACGTCTGTGTACCATTTATTTCGAACATCGTGGTGCTGCAGACTCATCCTGGCTCTCACATCATATTCTACATGTTTGTTTGGTGCAGGTCCCTCCAAAAATCGCACACTCAGTGTTTTTCCTTGAAAAAGAGAATAATCCCACAATGAAGTGAAGAAAACTCCACCTGGTTTTCCGATCTGCCTGAATCTGCTCATGTGCATTGAGAATTGTCAGAGGTAGAGACGGACAAAGGGTTTTGTCTCATTGCCCGCTGCCCGTTTTTTACAAAAATACCTCATAAGTAACGATTTGCTTCTTTTTCTGCCCGTGAGTCAATGAGCGAGAACACGGGCGGCGCCAACCTGCCATTGCATCTCACCTTGTGGTCAAAGGTGGGATTGCATCCTTATTGTTCACCAGTGTCGCACTGTAACGAAGTAGAAATACTTTGTTACTGTACTTAAGTAGGTTTTTTTGGATATCTGTACTGTAGACTTTCACTTTTACTTTGCTTCATTTTTCAAAGAAAAGATACTTTTACTCTGTGACGTTTTCCATAAACATCTTATTTACTGGTTACTAAATAAAGCCAAAGGAAAGTTTGTAGGCTACAGACTAGCCAATCATGTTGGATCATTGTTAGGTTGTGAGTGCAAACAGGTGCTCCTAAGCTGCGGTACAAATAATGTGTGTTTTTACTTTGGGTGCTGCTGCTGTCGTCATGTTTTATGTTCGATTTTCAATCATTTTGTTGTCGTGACGTAGAAACAGTCGTCCAGTTGCAGATTCAGCTTGAGCTAAACTTTGTGCCTGTTGTGTTCAAATCAGGACCAAAGGAGTTTAGAAAGTTCAGAAAACTTTCTGAAAGCTGTTTTTTAAAATCACTGTCTTTGAATTTTGTTTTATTACTGAGAAGTTCTGTCGTCCTGTAGACCAGATGCAACATAAATGAGTAAACAAGTCCAACTTCATTGCTTTTACGTGTACGAGTTATATTCTAATAGGCAACTTTTACTTTTACCAGAGTAATTTTCCAGAACAGTATCTGTACTTTTACTCAAATGCGGTATTTGGGTACTTCATACAAGACTGCAGTTCACTGTTACTGGAGCCACTCGGCTCTGCAGGGCTGCATGTCGCTGAGCTGCACAACCGTGCCGTGACAGAGAAGAGGAGCGGACATCTCTCCTCGGCTCTTCATAACGTTCACAGCTCTGCTTTATTAAAACACAAGGGAGAGGGCGAGCGAGCTGAGAACACGAGTGTGCGACAGAGAGACAACGCTGTTTTTTAAAATCTCTCACAGCGTTTAAAAACCTTTGGCTCAGTGAAAAGGGAAACACCGTGGATTCAACAGTCAGCCTGTTCTGAACAGGAATGTTCTGCACTAGTTATGTGAAGATGATTATTCCTTGTGATACTGAAAATCATCTCGCAATCGCAGCATCAGTCCAAAAAATCCCAATTAGCTGTTTTTTCAAAATCGTGCAGCCCTATTTCAGATCAGCTGCAGGTTTGATTTCTCTGTGGCCACATTACTAATGTAGATTTTTTTTACCCATGTTGTGAATGAAATGAAATGATTTCAGGGTTAAAAAAAGCATCCTTGTGTGTGTGTGTGTGTGTGTGTTCTGTTGTGTGTGACATTGATTTTCTCTTGCAGCTCTCTCCGTACGACAACCTGCTGCTCTGCCAGCCTGTCTCGTCTCCGCTGCCGCTCAGGTCAGTTCGCAGCCGCAGCGTAAACACAAACACACACGAACAGACAAAGTGACTCGGAGAAGATTCGTTCAGACCTCTCAGGAACTGAGATTTGGTTTCACACTCTGATCTGTTTTTTTATTTTTTTTTCTGAACTCATTGAGGATAATGAAGCAAAAGTCTGTCTGTGAAAATCTGGAATTTTTTGCCCTAAACACAGAAAACGTTTCCCCGTTTTCAGTGGGCGTGGCCTATTGCAAAAAGATGCAAAACGGGGGGTGGCAGTGGGAGGGGCCTGTAACAAAGAGGCGCACAACTTCTAAAGAGCTTCATGTAACATGGCAGAACTTTATAGAAACACACACACACACTCTTTCATTGTTCATGTCTGGCCCCGCCCCCTTCCATTAGTTTTTCACCATTTGTCATCGACTGTAGTCTAAAAATTAAAACATAGAAATTAATTTATGATGTGTTTGTAACTTTATGATAACGTGTGATGTCTAGAACGATTGCAACATATTTAGCTGCGAATTCGGGCTTGTTTTATAAAGAAGGACGGGTGTTCTGTTTATGAACCCTAACCCGTGTGCGTGTGCGTGTGCGTGCGTGTCCAGTGGTGCGAGCTTCCTGAAGCTGCTGCAGAACCTCGGTCCAGAGAACGCCTGCACGCTGCTGCTCGCCGTCCTCACTGAACACAAACTGCTGCTGCACTCGCTCCGCCCCGACGTGCTCACCTCTGTCAGCGAAGCACTTGTCTGCGTAAGACCAACACACAGACACACCCACAGTCACACACACACACACACACACACAAGCAGGTGATGACAGTAAGGTCTGTATAATAATCTGTCTCTCTGTGTGCAGATGAGTTTCCCGCTGCGGTGGCTCTGTCCCTACATCCCTCTGTGTCCGCTGCAGATGGCTGACGTGCTGCTGGCTCCGATGCCCTTCATCGTGGGCGTCCACTCCAGCTACTTCGACCTGTATGACCCCCCTGCCGACGTGGTGTGTGTGGACCTGGACACCAACACCATCTTTCAGTGAGTCCATCGCAACACTGGACTTCCTGTTCTGGAGAAGATGTGACGTTGCCCTTTGATCAGGTTGAACCACATGTTTCCCCTGAACCTGAGTCCCTGATTCACGACGACACCCCCAGAAAACTTAAAAACACCTGAATAAAAAAACCTTCTCTGTCTTATGTGTCACGGATCATCTGTACAGTGTGCGGAGACAACAGACCTGAAGTGAAACTGCTGTGTGATGAAAAAACACCATGAAACTGTCTGATTTCTTCCCAGGTCAGAGGACAAGAAGCCGTTGTCATGGCGATCGTTACCCAGGAAACCCGGGAAGACCCTGTTCAACACCCTAACCAACCTCCACAAGACCCTGGAGAAGAGTGAGTGACAGCTCCGAACCGTCAGTCACATGATTGACTGACAGCACTTTTCAAAATAAAGTAACAGAGACGACAGCGAAAGAGAAGAAACTAACAAATATTAAAACTACAGGTTGTGTTTGATAGTCCTTCACAGTCGTTTTTCTTCCTCCTTTTTATTTTGATTTGCATTTAATAACATTAAATATGTCAAACATACTAATAAATAATAGTCTCATAAAGACTGACCGTCTCTTAGCAGAGAATATTTTGGATATCATGAAATCTTTTTCAAATCCAATCAATGCTCTTCTGTCTTTCACTCTTTGTTCTTGTTGCTGCAGTTTGCACTCCCGGCCAGGAGGACGCAACGTTGGAGTTCCTGTTGACTGACTACGATCAGATCTACAGGAGTCAGAAGCAGCTGGAGCTGGAGATCCAGGAGGCGTTCCTTCGCTTCATGAGCTGCCTGCTGCGAGGATACAGAACCTTCCTGCTGCCCATCACGCAGGCTCCGTCAGACACCACCACCGACTGCAGCTCCCTGTTCAACCTGCAGGGTGAGCTCTCACCCACTCTGTGTGTGTGTGTGTGTGTGTGCGTGGGCTCTGTTACGTTTGAAATGACCAAAAATTCGCCCCATTCTTTTCTCAAACACAACCTATAGTGAAAGGCTAAGACCCACATGAACCAGCTCATTTTTTTTTGATAAATATTTTTGTCAGTTATTTAAAAGAAAACACACCAAATGTTAGTTAGTCATATCTTAAAACTAATGAACATTTTGGAGTTTTTGTGGCTGTTGCTTTGATGAACATCAGAACAAGTCTTAGTTCTCGATAGTGCCCCCTGGAGGCTGAACCGCTACTAAAACACTTTTTTAGGACAGAATAACAAAAACAAATTCATTTGGCTTTGTCTAAACCAGGGGTTCTCAAACTTAATATTCAAATGTCTGAATCTGGTTTCTGTTCAAGATACACTGTTTTTAAATTGCTGGAACATTAAGCCTCCTAAATAAATTCCAGTGTTGAAAAGACTCTTCCTCCTCCTCCTCCTCCTCTTCATCCTCCTGCAGGTTTCCTGAAGTCTCGGGACAGAACGCAGCAGAAGTTCTACAGTCAGCTGACAAGGACGCAGATGTTCACTCAGTTTATTGAGGAGTGTTCATTCGTCAGCGACCGACACGCCTGCCTCGAGTTCTTTGACGAGTGCGTCCAAAAGGTCAGAACTGTCAGGCAGCATCACAGCTTTCAGGAAAAGATTTAAATACAGTCCAAACCAAAGTGAAGGAAACCAGATTTTTTTAAAAATACATAGAAATTAAAGGGATATTCCCAGATTTTCGACATAGGGCCTCATTTTCTCCTCCAGTCCTATTCTTATTGATAAAAACCATTCTCATCTCAGCTCAACCGATGCAGTCCAAAGTTTGGATGGCTCACCGTTTAGCTGTGAATGCTAATGCTAGCACAAGTCAATGGCAGCAGCAGCATTCTCCACCAAACTCCGATTATACTCTCCACACAGCACCCAAAGCAAGTCGAAGATGTCGACAGTCTATTGAGGAGAATCTGAGTGATCGCCGAATAATTTTAGAAGTCAAACTGCGGCTGAATTTCTTTAATTTGTGGCTTAGTAGCAACAGAAAGTTAATAGTTCAGCAGCTTCCTGTCACTGTTAATGCTAATCAGAGGCTCAAAATAAAGAAATTCAGCCATAGTTTGACTTCAGAAATTATTGTGCAGACACTCAAATTTGCCTCAGAAGACTGTCATCGTATTGCTTTGGGTGCACCGTGGAGTAGCACTGACTTACATTAGCATTAGAATTTGTGGCGAAACAAAGAGTCGTCCAAACTCTGTACAGCATCAGATGAGCTGAAAACGGTCTCGATCAATAGGAACAGGAGTGGAGAAGTTGAAAATGAAGCCCTGTGTCAAAAATTTGGGAATATCCCTTTAAAGGAGAAACGTAGAGTGAGTGTATTTGTTGTTTGTCGCCAGGTGGACGTGGAGAAGCCGGAGGAAGTGAGGCTGATCGATCTGGACGAGACTCACAGCGGAGAACACACAGTCTTCATCATGCCCCCCGAAGAACCTCAGGAATCTGACGGGTCCGAGTGCCCCGCCCTCTACAGGTACGCAGGGAGACAGGTGTCACAAGGCATGTCATGTGTGTTAGCTGTGCTCATTCTTTTTTCGTCTTTCATATCCAGTTATGAAACCTTTCCCACACTGAGGCCGGAGCTCTTCGAACGGCCACAGGACCAGCTGAGGGTCCCGGCCAAGGGCAGTGCCCCCAGTAGCCCCGCCCCCCGGCGCACCAAACAGGTACAACAACAAACAGCCCCAACAAATCTTCTTTTAAAACACTAAAAACTTTTGCTCGACACTCTGTATTTTAAGCTTTGCTGCTACGTGACATTAGATTCTGGGACTCATAACTTTTTTTTGCTGTTCGACAAAAACTGTTTTGCTCCTGAAGCAAGAATGATCAGATCCTCTCACAGCACTCAGTCTCTGTCATCAGTGTTGGCTTCACCTCGCTCAGGTAGATGATGTTGTATACTAGTAGGTCAGCTAACCGTAGCTTTCTACTTGTTACCTCACTTGTTTCACTTTAACTGAAGAAGAACGACGTTTTCACTGAAGTTTGCACCGTCCAGCCTGTGCAAACTTTGCATTTTCTAAATGTTCTGTATTTCTTCAGGAAAAATCTGACAATAATGAGAGAAACAAAGTGAAACTACCAGTATGTAACATTTCCACATTCGTATGTTTTAATCACAGTTTCACTGTGTAAAGAGTCGTTTTAATGAGTCCGTGTT
>JAQLOL010000025.1:742140-755315 GCA_029783665.1 Naso thynnoides | reverse complement strand
TTCTGCAGTTTATCTCAGGCAGTATTTCTGTTCTCTTGGTGCTCAGCAGACGCGTTGAAACTGCTTCAGTCAGCAGCTGGAGCTCCACAGACCTCCCCACACCCCCCACCCCGAGCCTTGACCTCTGAGCCCACCACCACCTCCACGCCCAGCACCGACCCTCCGACCACGACCGCTGCAGAGGCCGGTGAGTATGTAAACACAACGAAAACACAGACAACAGAAACAAGAGAAAAGCTTCATATCATGAGAGTTTACCAGGAGCAGAATACGGAGAGTGATGCATTAAGACATTTAAACCTGCATCACTCTTTAAAACTACAGAACAAAAACCAAAAACAGTCCCGGTGGTGTTTGATTGAAGTGCTGCGTCATGTTTGAGGTGCCGTGGGTTTCCGCCCCGTCACAACTTTCACTCATCACCTGTTTGTTTTCGCCTCCTCGGCTCAGCAGGATCAGAGCGAGTCCATTTCTGCTCTGCAGGATTCAACCTGTTAAATAAAAAGTCTCCAGGCTTCGCAGAAACCTGAGAGAAATCCAAACGGTGCCAAATAAATAAAGTGTTGCTAAAACACACCTGTGGATGTGCAGACAATGAGTCACATTCATGAAGTCATTAATGAATTCATGAAAAATGAGCATGAATTTCTGCTCGTTTACGCGGGTGCACTTCGACAGACGAGTTAACAGCACCTGTCTCCTCCTTCCAGGCCTTTGATTCACCTGCAGCCCACCTGTCACACCACGACTAACAGAAGACGGTGAAATATTTTTCTCAGCTCCGCTTCACCCAAAATAACTTTTTATCGTGTTCCTTTTGACAGACAAATAATTAACAGGTGTTTTACCTTGAAAAAAACAACGACAGAGACAAAAATGAACCTCGCTGGACAAAATAACTTTGATGTCAGCGTTGGGAAAAGTCTCTCCCTCTCTCTTTCCCTCTTTGTTTGCATCATACCTGTGTGTTCACAGGACGCACCTGGTCATAGTAGCCTTATTATCACCTCCTTATATGGTGCTCATTGGCTATTCATGGGCGGGGATGTATGTTAATTACTGAGTAGCGGTAGCGCGCTGTCAGTTTATAGTTGATTGCATTAATAATCAAATACGTGTCTTAGTTTTACGCAGAGTTTTTCAAAGTGTGTAGGAACTTTACAGCAAGTCGTGTCGTCTGACTTCTGTGGCGTGGAGTCACAAACAGCCAATTATCTCACTGTTGGTGTCATTTAAACAAGCGGATCTTCACAGGACATCAACACAGAACGGAGACACTTTGACAACCTGCTGAAAGTTGCAGTCAGTGGCTTTAAAATGAAAAACATCTAGTTTATTGTTCTTTGAATTCGCTGCGTCCGGTTATGTTGAAAGCCAGATTTATTTTTCATACTTGAACAGACACGGTTCTTTTTTTTTTAAGTAAATGATGTTTCCATTTGGCCAGCAGGGGGGGCTGATAAAATACAATGAATGCACTGAATTTCAGAGTCATCCCAAATCCTAAATAACATTTGCAGCTTTGCTTCAGAAAATAAATACACTAACAAACAGTTGCAAGGCAAAAAATATATAAAATATGTCAAACTTTTAAATACACCAGACTTACTTGTTCTGTCCTTCTTGTCTGTCTGTCCTCTCTCTTCGAGTGGTATCAGAGGTCCGGGGGTCAAACCAGCGCCCGGTGGCTGTCGTGGGTCCAGACAGGAACTTGCTTCTCCCGCTGAGCAGCTTGTTGCTCGACGGCAGCGGAAGCACTGATGACCGCGGCGTAGTCAGCTACCACTGGGACGCCGTCAGGTACGATACAAACTGTCTGCTTTGCTCCTGTGTGAATATTTGACCAGTGATTATTAACTCTTAATATATATTAGACTCAGCTGCAGCTTCTCTTTTCCAGCGGTCCCCCTGGTTTAAAGCTGGAGGGAGCAGACCAGGCTGTAGCCACGGCAACAGGCCTTCGTGTTGGACGCTACACCTTCACACTGACTGTCTCTGACCAGGAGGGGGCGTCAAACAACGCTTCACTGACTGTTAGGGTCCAGGAAGGTGAGAGTGTTCCATTTCATGTCCATTAACAATATTAAATATTTACAACCCTTAAAAACCCAAATTCAGTCCAGGACTAAACTGCAGTCCCACTTCTGGTGATTTAAAGACCAAGATGAATCTGCAGCGAGTCAATTCAAACATTTTCTTGTCGTCCTTCCTCCTGCAGCCAGTAGTCTTCCTCCCGTTGCTCACGCCAGCGGCAGCCACACTCTCATGCTGCCCAACAACTCGCTGGTCCTCCGAGGCTCCGTGACCAACGGAGACCAGACAGATGTCCACTTCCTGTGGGTCAGAGACAGCCAGAGTCCTGCTGCTGGGGTCAGACTGCATGAGATTGAGTTGAATGAGTTTAGTTTTGATCAGATTACGCCGGAGTCAGTCTGAATTTAAAAGGACAAATTGTATGATAACTAGATTAGAGTAGACTGTAATAGATTACTTAGTGAATTAGACTTGTATTAGATCAGATAAGATGAAAGTAACTTAGTTCAGAGCATGCTGAAGTTAGACTAGTTGAAGTAAGCAGAATTTTATTTAGATAGCATCTTTCCAAACCCATGTTAGAAAATACTTTACGAAAGGAAAATAAAGAGAACGTGAATAAAAAAACACAAGAGGAAGAAACACTGCAAGTGAGACAAAGGCCAATTAAAACAAAAAAATATGAAAACAGTTAAAAGCATCACAATTCAAAGAGTGTTCGTTAACTTATGCACGAAAACCTTTAGAGCAAAGACGAGTCTTGAGCTGTGACTGTGATTTGACTTCCAGTGGGAGGCTGGGAAACACTTTATAATAAGGTACACAACATGTGGGTAGTTCCTCACTAACTACCCACATGTTGTGTACCTGACTATGAAGTGTTCCTGGAGACTGTTCCACAGCCTGGGACCTGGTACTGGAATTAAAGCAGAGGTGATGTGGATGTTTTCATACGGATCCTGATGATGCGTGTTTGCAGGACGTGCTGTACAGCTCAGAGACTCAGGCCTCTCTGTACCTGGCCAACCTGGTCGAGGGCACCTACCTGTTTCAGCTAAAAGTGACCGACGCTCAGGGTCGCTCCAGCACGGCCACGGCCACCGTGGAGGTTCGACCAGGTAGGGTAAGAACAGAAACTGTTGGCCACAGGATTCTTTGGATTGTAATTTGACTGTGTTGTACATTTCCTGCTCGGTTTTTATCGATGAGCTCATGACAAACGTGGATCGAATTCTCTGTCGATGTGTAGAAGGTTGTTTCCAGTAGAAGGCTGTGATCGGAGCAGTGAAGTTTGTCCCTGCTGTGTCTCCGTAGAGCCTGGGGGTGGGGAGGAGGTGGAGCTGGAGATGCTGGTGTCGGTGTCTCAGGTCAGTGTGGCCCAGAGGGACACGGTGGTGCGACAGCTCGCCGCCCTGCTGCACGTCCTCAACAGTGACATCCAGGTCCGAGCGCTGCAGGGACACTCGCACCTCAGGTACCAGTTTGACTGACAACAGAGTCTTCTGTAAGGAGTTTACATGAAAAATGACAATTATTTAAATTTGGGACTTAAAATGATTCAAACTATTAGTTCAAAATCCTCTAGTTAACAGGCTGATTGTCTTCAACCACATTAATTAGTTTAAAGAGAAACAAGTGGAGAAAAATGGTTTAAGGAAAGAAATTCTTTCTTCACTTGTTTTAATTTAGAATTGTGTGAATGAGCTTCTGGTTTTTGCTTTGTGTGTGTGTGTGTGTGTGTGTGTGTGTGTGTGTGTGTCTGTGTGTGCGTGCAGCACGTTGTTGCGGTTCTCCGTGCGCGGCTCCTCGGGCCTGATCTCTGGCTCCAGGCTGGTGGGGCTGCTGAGAAACCAGCTGCTCAGAGAGAAGAGCGACTACCTGCTGTTCAGAGTCCTGAGAGTCGACACCGTCTGTGAGTTCAGACTTCTCTAACATGACCGTGTGGATTCATCATGGTAACCTGTTTGATCAGGTGACTCACTGGGACCTAGCCTGGCTCCACCCTCCATCTGCTCAGCTCAGAGTTTGCTGACAGTCAGTCCGGCAACAGGTCGTTTTTAGATTTGCAGAGATCCATTTTTTGGCCGGACAAATCAGCGACTAGCGGGAGCGTTTAGTTAGATGACGTAGAGGTCAAAGGTTTTTCTACCATAGTTCAATCATGGTGGCGGGCTCTTCACAAAGTAAACTAGCCTACTAAAACCCCCTCACTGTTGAAAACGACACATTATGAAATAAAAGGAATAGTCCAACGTGATGGATAAGAGCCTTGGCGAAGTGGACAGTACTGTGTACTGTGATTACTACACACAGGGAGTAATAGGAGCCTTTAGCAGGAGTCTTTCACAGCTGTGAGCAGTGCGGACACGAGACTCGCGCAGCCTCTGTACAACACAACATGTTAAAGGAGAAGTTCGTCTTTTGGCACATTAAGCCTTATAATAAGGATATTTACGATCTTACTCAATGTTCTACAGAAAAATCCACTACAAAAGCACTAAAACTGACATAAATAAACAATATCATAACACAGTATAACAACATCTGTGTGATTTTAAATAGCTTGTCTATAACGTCAGCCAGGCCCACGACATACTTAATACACTCAGTGTCAATGCTGATTGGTTTAAAACTGCTCCGGTAGTTTCATACCACACTTAGCAGGGTTCAAAATCTGTAAAGAATCCCAAAAGCGGGTGGCCAGATCGCTAAATGAATTATGGGTGTGGTTTACCAGGCTAGCTGGGACCTGATTTCAACAGGAAATATAAAGTAGAGATTGAAAAATATTTCAAACACTCTTTCTCCCTCTGAATGTGAAGACATGAGAGGCTAGCAGTAATGCTAACTATGCTACATTTAGCGCCAAACTCGGACTTCAGCAGCTCTCTGTCCTCTTTTTTTTTGTCCCATCTTCTCTCAGTGTGTTTGCTTCGCTGTTCTGGGCGTGGCCAGTGTGATCCAATCACCAAGGACTGCACATGCGACCCTTTCTGGACGGAGAACCTGATTCGTCGTTACCTTGGCGATGGAGAGAGCAACTGTGGTAATTACAAGTTTACTGATGGAACCGTAACATCAGTGCAAGACAAATTTGAATCTTTACACTCCGTTTATATAAAGTACATTCAGTGTTACAAGCACATTGTTTGAAAATCGTCTGATTAAAAATCATGATGAACTAGTTAAAAGTCACAGGAAGAACATTATAGATAACCAGACTATGTGCCACAGAGCAGTTGGATCAGAGTAAATACTTTGAAGGTGCTCATGAAAATAAATACTTGTTGTCTGATTGGATATTTGACAGAATGAATCATTTCTGTAATTAAAAGTTCATGTTCAATGAAAAAGGCAGGCAGTCGATCCTTGTTTGAAGCAGGTTGTCGAATGCAAGTTGTTTTTGTGTGTCAGAGTGGAGGGTGCTGTACGTCATCCTGACCAGCTTCATGCTCATGGTCTTCATCCTGTCCGTCAGCTGGACCTTCATCTGCTGCTGCAAGAGGTGACACACTGACTCAGACTTTTCACTCCCAACTCTGAAACGTGGTGACACGTCAGTGTTACTGAGTGTCTGAACACCCTGTTTGTTGTTCAGGAGGAGGCAGACCAAGGTGAGAAAGAAAACCAAGTACACCATCCTGGACAACATGGACGAACAGGAGCGGGTGGAGCTCAGACCCAAATTCAGTGAGTCGTGTCCGTCCACACAACACATTAAGCTTGGAATATCATTAAAACAATAATATCTAAAAAAACAAAAAAAATGATTTAACTGCTTTAAGCTACATTAATCTGTTTAAATTTAAGAGAGTTTTAATGGAAATGCCAACTTTTTCAAAATAAAACAGGGACAGCAGCGTCTCCAGGCTGCTCCATTGTAGGGCTGCAGAGACGCTGCATTAGTGAGGATGCCAGGCTGAGACGTAGCAATACTGGCGCGTCTTAAATTCAAAGCAGCCGTGTGGATGAGGCGAAACTACAGATCAAACTATAAAGAAAGATGAGCCACATTAAAAGAAGAAGAAAAAATAGAAATAGGCTAAAATATCGACGATGCTGTAAGTCAAACACCTACACTCTTTGCAGGTATCAAACACCGCAGTACAGAGCACAACTCCAGCCTGATGATGTCAGAGTCAGAGCTGGACAGCGACCAGGACGCCATCTTCAGTCGGGACCGACCAGTTCGCAGCAGGAACCGGCTCAGCGCCCAGGCGGCCCGCAACGGAAACGCCTTTGGCTGATGGGACAGCTGAGCTGCTGCTGACGTTGATGGGACCTGTCTGGGATGTTTGCACTCTGGCAGCCCCAAGTGGCAGCGAGAGAGATTGAAGAACTTCATTACCCAGAAATCCTGTGCCATGAGGTCAGTGAAATGAACCAGTGTCTCATTTTAGGGTCAAACTCATTTGAAGGACCTGAGACTTGTGGCCACAACAAATTTGCTACTCCTTCCACAGGATAATGTTTGTTGAAACATCTACATACGCGCAAAAAAAACGAGAGATATCTACTTAATGATGACCTCGACAACTCTTGGCTGCATGTTTAGGACTGAACGTAGACGACTAAGAAAGGACTGAATGTGGAATCTGATTTCCTGGGAAAGTCCTCTTCTCCAGAATCAGATTTAAGTCTTTTATACATGTGCGTCCATTGCGGAGGTAGGTCCAAGATTGTTAACCTAGCTTAGCACAAAGACTGCAGGAAGGGGTAAACTGCTAGCCTAGCTAAAATCCACCTCAAACACTCAACACTATCTGATTTACATGTTGTGTCGCAGATCCATCAAAGTCAGACGTGTTTAGCTGACTACAGCTAATAATGGTGAGCTAACACTAACTGACAGTAAGCTAACTCAAAGCTAGCTGCACTGAGAAGCTTACTGAAAGCTAATCAGACATGATAGTCAAAGTTACCCGGACAGAGAAGCTAATTTAATTTCTAACTGTATCTCAGTCCAAACGGGTTGTTAGTGTTGGACACTACTACCCAATGCTTGGTGTTTTTTTGTTTTGTTTGTTAAAAAAGAACCTTTAATCAGTTTCACTGTTTTTTAAACAAAGTCCTTGGTATCCAGTCCACAATGTGTTTAGCCTAGCTTAGCCTAGCTTAGCACAAATACCACAGGGAGGAGGAAACTACTTACATGCCATGTCAGAAAATGAAAATTCACCCTCCAACAAGTTCAACTCTGTCAGACTGACATGTTGCGTCTTGTTAGCTCACAAGCTAGTCACCTATCCATCTGAAAGCTAACCTCAACTAAACAGACCCAAGATTTAATTTAACTCAGATGAGAAGCTAACTCCAGCCCAACAAGGCCAAAATTCCAAAGCTAAGCTAACAGGTGGAAACTGCTAGCCTAGCTGTTTTCACAAGTGAAGACATCCTGTCTGATCAGCTTGTTGTATTTTGTTCATTAGAGGTCAGGAGCATTATTCATTGCCGCTTGTAAACACGACATTCAAATTAGGCCCCTCCTCCCGGGCTTGACGCACCAGACGCACACACACGTAACCGATGTGACTTGTGTGTTTGACAGACAGCGACTCACAACTCAAACTCTGCACGACCTCAAGGTTTATGTTTCCAAAACAGTGTTTGTCCCAAATTCATTTTGCTGTTGCATTTTGACCGCCACTGTTACGCTGACTGACGGATTGTTATGTGAGAAGAAGAGCGGAGAGAGCTCTGTCTTATCTCCGCGGTGCCCTGTGGACAGCTTCTCATATCGTTACGAAATAACGCACCTGAGAGAAGAACACACAGAAACAAACACATGAAATAAACATTACAAAAAGAAATAAACATGCAGAGATTTTTGTATATGCTCACTCATACAGCAGAGCCTCTGAGACTAGTTTGGGTTTGAAAAGGGAAAGAGCACATGTGGTTCCAGCGTTCTACTACGTTGTTTTTATTTCTTTTTTCTTTTTTTTGCTATTTTATAATAAAGTATTAGTATATATCATAATACATACTAATATAAATATTATGTTTTCTGACAAAATATTGTCATTGAAGTAAACTCGGATTTAACACTCCGCAGTGCAGCCAAAGTAAGTCGAATGTGACTGTTGAGGTGAATTTGAGTCCTCACAGAATAATTTTAGAAATCAAACTAAGACTGAATTTCTTCAGCTTGTGATTCTAATTAGGGTTAACTGCAAAAGGAAGCTGGTAGTAGTAACAGAAGTAAAGAGTCCGTCCTGCATTCAGTGAGCTGAAAATGGTCAGTAGGAAGCTCGAAACTGAGACCCTGAGTCAAAAATTCCGGAATATCCCTTGAAGAGATTTTTTTTTTTTTTAAGTTTTACAGCGCGATTTATTTTGCACAAACTCAGACGACTTTAAAACACTGTTCTTTTGTTTTAAGAAAAAAATAAACATGTCTCTTTAGTGGTAATCTTAAAGATTCGAGTTAGGTTGACTTAAAAAACACCTTTGGCGGTAAGCTGTAATTGCAGGTGCGCTTTTGGACATCATGTACCAGAGCTCATGTGGAAACCGGCGTTGACTGTGTGATGTCGTTGGTTTCCCGTTTCCTTCTTCAGAACGTTGACCTTTTTTTTTCTTTGGATCTGTGCTTGGACTTGAACTGTCGTTGCCTGGATACTGTACTTTCTTTAAGAGCGACCTGTGGCATTAGCTCCGCCCACCCTCAGGGCGGACCAACCGACATAAAAGGCGTCACCAACTGATTTAATCAGGGAATGTCGCCACAGATGGTAAAACTGATTTAACAGACATTGACTACATAAAAACTTCCAAATTCTGTAGACGATGGTTTGATGAACTTAAACGATACAACATGAAAATCTGAGTTTCAGAGTTTTTGAAAGGTGTTTGTATCTTATTCTTAGATTTCAGTCATGAATTCATCTTCTGTGCTGGTTTAGCTTCACGTAACGCATCCTGTGGAGCTCCCTCATGTTCCACAGCTGATGTGTTTAGTGTCGTGTAGAGTGAAAAACACCTCGGACTGTGGAAACGATTCACAGAATCATCTCGACTTATTTGCTCCAAAAAAAACGTCACAAAATAAATGTAGTCTTAAAATTTCCTCTTTAATTTCCATTTACATCTTTAGCCAGTAATACAAATTAATTTTACATCTACTATGACTGCTACATTATATTACAATTAGGAACAATTTCACTTTACGTTAGAAACATAATTTGCTGAGCAAGCCAAAAACAAACTGACAGGATGTGGAGATCTTCACTTTGTTTCAGCTCCTGTCAACAAAGCTGCAGCTCACACTGATCAAACCGAGCTTCATGAGGATGGAGAGTTAGCCAGAGTTCGCTCCATTTGTGTGCCCTTCATCAGACGTGAAAAGACAGTCACAGTCGGCACTGTTGGCTTTTGGTCAGAAATGTGAGAAGTTAAACTACTGAAGGTTTCAGTTACTCTAATCATTGTTCAACACTGTCCTCGGAAACAAAAATCTTTTCATGGCACTTAGTATGACTTTGGCTGCTACAACCACACTTTCACGTAACTAAAGGCTCAGAAAAAATACATTTCCATTACATCTCATTTGTTTGTTAAGACAGTTTAAGAGTGGACAGGAAACAGGGGAGAGGGGGAATGACATGCCGCAAAGGGCCACAGGTGGACTCGAACCTGTGGTCGCTGTGGTGAGGACACAACCTCCGTACATGGGCAAAAATACACAATACAAAAATATGTTCACATTTAATTCTTCCAGAAAATGAGGAGCATGCACACACGTTCAACATTTGCTCATGTACTTCATATTAATTTGTTTTTATGAACCTTTCTTAGCTTCACTGAGCGCTAACAGTTATTACTGAAATGTGCGTACAGACGCTTGAGACATTAAACTTATTTACGCTTTGTCGCTCGACACATTTGTTAGGCGTCGCTCGACGGAAATGAAAGAGCAGTGCGACTTTTCAGTTTATTATCGGAAAGGTTCCAGTCATCTCGTGTCCATGAGCAGGTGTAATGTGAGCAGCAGGACATGATGATGTCCACGACAGAACCCAACGCTTCAGGTCTGCGACTCGAACTTAAAGTGTCGAGGGACTTTTTTTGTTATTGTTAAAATCATTTCATTCTTGTCCAGCGATTCTTAACGAATGTTATAAAAGACGAAGCAGATTTGCCCTTTAATCCATAAAAAGGACAAAAAGGCGGCTGAGTTTTGTTTACATGGCAAAATGAAACTGTGATGTTTAAGAATTTATTTTTGATTTTTCATGTTAATTTGTCAGCATATATAATTAATCATGAAAATGTACCGTTTTTACATTGACAAATCTACTGCAAGACACCAGGATGCTCAAAACACGATTTTACAAAAATGTAGCAAAAAGTTAAAGATTTTGTGCATTTTCTTTTTTTATTTTTTAAATTGCTGTAAATTCTACAAATTCTCCTACTTTATCAACTTTGCAGCTCATTCCCATTTTAACAAACATCTGTGCTTTTAGAGAGTTTTAACTTGTGTGAAATAAAGTTCAATGTTTCTGTCAGAGAAAATGCTGCGTTCACTTCATGTCTGACTTTTTGTTATCACGAGTTACTGACTTGTAAATAACTGTCATGTCAACTTTAAGTCATCATTTGGACTAAGAAAGCTCCAATTTATCCAGCATGGAACTCAAGCCAGGTAGATAATGTGTGATTTTGTCCACACGCTGTGTTTTAATCCTCAGTGGCTCAAATTCGGTTTTCGTAATCAAATGATCATCTTGACGTGAACGTGGCCGAAGACACGAGTGGAACTTGTGACCAGAAAAAGAAGAAGAAAAAAAATCTGATTCTGATTGGCCAGGTTGGTCCTTGTCGTATTCGCTGTAATTTCCACGCAAACATTACAAATGTTGATTCACTGCCATTGGCCAATCAGAGAGGCTGTAGTTTAGAAACCCTCACCGGGCACAGCAGGTCCGTCATAGAGAATCTGTAAATAAACTTTTCTTTTATTCAACCAAAAACGTAAGAGGAAAAAAAATAAGCAGTGGATTGATCAAATGTTTATTGGCTCTAATGTGCCAAGGTTGATGTTCCTGCCTACTAGCTCACCTGATATCACTTTTAAGAATGTTTATTCGCAGACTAAATTATTTTGCTGTGACATTTGGGGGAAAAAAGAAAAAGTGAGAGTGGCTTCAGGACTCAGTCCTCCGTGGGAGAAGCTGGATGACTCGATGAGATTTCAGTCTTCATTTGACTTATGGACGTTTATCAGCAATGACTCTGTCAGACTCACTGGCCGGTCGTTATATTCAGATCTTTTTCTTCTTGTGTAACTCAAAAAATATTGAGATGTGAACAATAAAGCATAAATTTAACATTAGCTTGACTTGTCCACGGTCCTTTATTTCTTCTCCTGGTGCACGCACACCAAACAGCAGAGATGTGCTGGTTGAAAACACATTTCTGACGTCAACGTCAGTGTGCAACAGAAATTTAGCAAACTGCAGCTGGAAGCAGTTTGGGGATTCACGAACAACCACAGAAGGAGACACCGAGGCCTTGTTCCGACCGCAGACAGATGAAGGTCATTTTAATGTAGAATGTTATCTTTTAAAAACGTCACGTGAACAGCAGCAGCTTTTAATGTTTTAGGAGGAAACCGTCTTTAATATTACAGACATTTCTGACTGTAAACAAGCCAACTTACTGTGAATTGTTTCAGATCAGGAAAATGGAGCACAAGTCTCTTTTTATTGGTTAGCTATGCTACGATTGGTTTTAATGCAATCCCTCTGGCCAATCAGAAGTGAGTATTTCCCTCAGGTGTTAGTTTACATCATTATGCATAACATGTATTCGATCATCCTCGATGTGGTGTGACAGTCATGTTTGATTTACACGTTTCAGCATCTTGATTTAAGCTGACGAGTCTGATGAGCAAAGCGTTACTTCCTGCTTTCCCCTCGCACACTTTTAAGACTGTCACTTCAGATTTATGGGACATTAAAGGGCAGTCCGTAGATGTTAGTCAGGGTGAAATTAACTCAATTAAAACCTGAGATCTACAGTCAGGACCACCTTCACCTTTTACTGCAATGCATTTGAGTTTCGCACCACTGGACCTGCAGCGTGGCGCCGTCCGGTTTCAGGGTTTGAGGCCTCCAAAGCACACGTACTTCACTTCCAGATACTCTTTGATGCCGTACTTTGAGCCTTCAACCCCCAGACCGGATTGTTTGACGCCGCCGAACGAGGCCTCTGGGGTGGACAGAAGGCCCTCGTTGATTCCCACTATCCCAACCTCCAACGCCTCAGCCACCCGCCAGATCTGACTCACATCCTGCGAGTAGAAGTAACCTGAGGACACACAAACAGCCAGTCAGTGTTAAACGCCAACGGAGAGAGATCAGCAAAACCCCGCCAAAGCTCCTGATTGGCTCCTTCTTAATGCTTCTTCTCCTTCAGGTCTGAATGTGTCAGAACAGGCCAGAGGCCCTTTTTTCACATCAGTTCGGAGAAGTTTCATCAGTCCGACTGTGAAACCTGCAGCTGCTCATCTCAGAGCTGCCGGTACACACACACACACACACACACTTCATTTGGCTGCAGCAGCTCAGAGGGACGGACTCACCTGCCAGCCCAACATTTGACGCGTTAGCAATAGCCACAGCCTCTTCCTCTGTGTCGAACCTGTCAATCAGAAACAAACGTTTCAAACACAGCAGCTTTACGGGATTTATTGTCGCAAAACAGCTTTTTTTTTCTTGTTTGAAGTTCAGGATGTCTTCTCTGCCTTCCATCGCAGCTTTATTAAAAGTCTTGTAATGAATTTGATTTCATGTTTGAGCCAAAAAAATCCGTTTGATCCACATTAACTGAGTCTGCAACAGCCTTTACCTGTGACTCTCTTCAGCTGTCTGCAGCTAAACTGTGTGTGTGTGTGTGTGTGTGTGTGTGTGGAGTTGAACTGTTTTAAAGGTCCAGTGTGTAGCTTCAGTGGCATCTAGTGGTGAAGATACAGACTGCAGCAAACTGAACTGAACATCCTTCCACACATTAAAGCAACACTATGTGACTTTGACAGCGACCCACTGCTTCAAAAACACGAAACTTACCGATGCGTGTTAACACGTCGCATAAAACAATTATTTGAGTAAAATCAGGTCTTATTTTATGGAGATGAC
>JAQLOL010000025.1:726875-739889 GCA_029783665.1 Naso thynnoides | reverse complement strand
AGCTGAGTCTTTGCACCAATCTGGCTGCTAGAAAAACAAACCAAAAAAAAAAACTGGGTCAATCGTCCGGAGGGGGAAACGATTACACGATGGTTTAAAGAAGTTTTAATTTACAAAAACTGTGAGAAACTGAAAATTGGACGTCCGAACCAACAATGGAGGAACAAAACCATCGTTACAGCACACAAACATTTCTCCAGGACCTGTCCGATTCACCAGTCTGATTTGACAAACATCACATGCTTTACCATTTCCTAGTCATACATGTGGAATAAATGCTCGCCATTTGACCGATACAGAAAGCGTCACCTCAGGCCTAATTTAACTTGGTATCTTCCACCACCTGCACACCTGAACGTAACGTCGCCTCCTATGTGAGACACCTTCAGCCACGGCTCTGTCTGCGACCCTGGAGCTGTGCAGAAGGACACTTTGTGATCGCTGCAGAGAAACACTGGGAAGAATGAAGGATGAAATGAATCAAACAGTCTGACTTAACTAAACAACGCAGCAGTGCGTATTTTTCCCAGCATGCCTTGTGCTGCCGCAGAACTGAAGGGAACAACGTGTATATATGTGTGTAAGACCATGTGTGAGTGTTTCACTGAGCACCATCACCATGTGCCGTCCTAAACAAGTGACCACGTCTTCGTCACACTCTTCCTCTTTTAAATCAAACGCATCACAGACAGCATCTCGCCATTTCTCATGAACGCACCACTAGTCCATTGAGAGAAGTCGTGGAGATTGCAGCTTGCGCCGCAGACGGTGACACTTTTCTTTGGACACCTGCCCGAGCGTCTTTCAAGTCTAAGGCAGCCTTCAGATCTCACCTTGCCGGTTGCCGTGGAGCCAGTGAAGGAGATTTTGGCCACCAGCGGGTCGGTACAGAGAACCTCACCCACTGATGGAGTCTTCTCTCTGGAACAAGGAACCACGTTGAACACCCCCGCCGGGATCCCCGCCTGCTCTGCCAGCTGCGAAGCAGATGTCACACGGTAAAACTTCCACTCGATTCAAGTCTTCTACGTTAAAAATAAATAAACAAAAAAACAGAAATGAAAAATGTTTATCTGCAACGTCTGGACCTCAGCCAGAGCGAGCGCTGACAGCGGCGTGTCCTCTGCTGGTTTGACCACCACGGTGCAGCCGGCAGCCAGAGCAGCTCCGACCTTCCTGGTGATCATCGCGCTCGGGAAGTTCCACTGTGGAACACAAACGGATTTAACGACAGGCTTCACATGTAAGGCACCATCAGAGTTAGCCTGTTAGCATGCTAATGTGGGCGTTAGCTCCTCAGGTATTTGGTCATAAGCAAAAGTATACAGGAAAAATCAAAACTGTGGCCTGATGATGGCGCTAGAGGACAAATCAGAGGATCACCAAAGTCAACAGGAAATGACTTTTAAAGACTAGAAATGTTTCTTCCTGAAAGTTTATCAGTCTTTGACATTTTTCAGTCTGAACCGACCGCCTCACGCTGCCGTGGAACCACGACACCTGCGTCACCTGAGAAGCTCTTATTGGCTGCTCACCGGTGTGATGATGGAGGCCACTCCCACAGGCTGTTTGAGGAGGAGGATCTTTCGGTCTTTGGCAGGTGATGGGACGATGTCACCGTACACTCGCCGAGACTCCTCGGAAAACCACTCGAGGAAAGCGGCTGCGTACCCGATCTCCCCGAGAGACTCCCGCATGGGTTTACCCTACAACACACACACACACACATACACACACACACACACACACACATTAATGTCAACAGTTAGATCAGGACTTCTGTGACAGGAGACAGTCATCAGTGTTTTTCTGTGGATTAAATAAAGTAACACACTCTGTCTCCAGCAGGTGGAATTATAAAATACTGCACCTGAGTACAAATATGAGGTACTTTTACTTTGAGTCTCTCATTTTTACTCCACTTTCTACTTCTACTCCATCACTTCTCAGAGAGAAAAATTGGATTTTCTTCCACTAAATTCACCTGAAAGCTTTTGTTACTTTGCAAATGAAGACTGTAAAACACAGAACATGTTTCTGACTCTTTCCTGTTTCGGCGTGACGACACATCAGCACTGTGTCTGCCGTGCGTGCCGTCTCTTGTCCGACTGTCGTTTGATACTCACGCTCTCGAACGTGATCAGTTTGGCCAAGTCTTCTTTGTGCAGCGTCAGCAGGTCGAACCATTTCCTCAACAGGATGCTCCTCTCCTGCAGGAGAACCAATCAGAAGGCATCAGGACCGCAGAGGTTTTCTGTCAGACATTCTGTTGTGTTCCTCAGAGTTAATGTCTCACTGAACCCGACAACGTGCTTCAGCTTCACGTCAGCGGCGAACTTTCCGTGTGACCGGAGCTGAGTGAGACTGTGGGGTTTGATCAGTCTGGTTCTTTCCTGCTCAGACAAATCAGATAAATATTTTACAGAGAGCAGCGTGTGAAAAGTCCAGACACGCTGAGAGGCTCCTTCAGGGTGACCTTCAGCTGCTGGCAGCTTTTAGAAAAGCGTTTCTTCATCACATTTGTATGAATTTGAGCCCAGATGATGTGAACCTGCAGAGCTGTCACCGTGTGCAGACGCACAGCGTGACAAACAAACAAACAAGACAAACTATGATGTGTTATTACAGATGCATATAGACCTGAAAGCAGTCCTGTCTTTAACACTGGCATGCATCCTGCTGCTGTCCTCAGGTAAAAACACCTGAGCGTTTACTCACCCTGTTACACTTTGAATTTTATTTTAACTACTGATAAAAAATGTCTGATGTAAAGATAAATTACAGATAGTCAGTGAGTATTTCCTCTTTGTTGACGGGATCGTGCAGACACGCTGTTGGAGCTGCACAAACCAAACTCCATTCAGATATTTCGCATTTTAAAACGTTCTGGTTAACGGCCAAGTTCGGTGTTTTCTGACCGCAGCCAGCACGTCGACACGATCATTTAGGAGAAACCAAACCTGACCTAACTTAACCTGACCTAACGTAACCTCACACCAGAGTCCAGCTGACAGTCTGTGAGGAAAACGTCATTTCAGGCTTTGAACATGTCGCGTATTTTCCGCCAGCAGCGAAAGTGAAACTCGTCATTTTGTCCCCACAGTCTGAGCTCTGATGAAAGTCACCCAAGCCGAATTAAAGTTCGAATCTTTAATGAAATATTCCGTCTGTCACTGTCGGTGCATTTTCCTCTGGGGACCGTTTAAGGCTCGTTTTGACGGTTTTCCGCGCACGGTTCACACGTACCTTGGCAGTGCTCTGCTTCCACGAGTGGAACGCCTTGTACGCGGCGTCCACAGCCTGCTTGGCCTCCGCCGGCCCGCAGTCTGACACCCGGGCTATCTCCTTCCCCGTGGCCGGGTCCAGCACGGGGAACGCCGTGGCTGCGGACACCCAGCGGCCGTCTACGTAGCCCTGCGTCCGCAGCAGCGGCGCGGAGACCTCCAGGCTGTAGCTCCTCTGCATGGCGGCGGGCGCGCAGGGAAGCACCTGGCGGAGGAAGCAGCGAGTCCTCAGCACACAGAGAGCGGACATACCGGGACCGACCGTCCGAGCTGCGTGAGAGTGCGTGACGGTGCGTGACGGTGCGTGAGGGCCACTCACTGTGTGCTGCGTGTCGGCCGAGGACGGTGACTCCGTGCGGACAGCCAGGCAGCTTTCCGTCGGTTTCAACCAGTCTGCAGGAAGACGCGTTAACCACGTGACAGCGCACAAACAACGGCGGAGCACCAGCACTTCACGGGCGCCTCTCTCCCGCTCCACATCACTGATGCGGTCATTGTTCCACTTCCGGCGAGAACCGGAGAAAAGAGATGACGTGAAAACTGTCAGTGTCACTATAATAATCCGCAGCAGTCAAATTATGAGTTACTAGGCTGAGAAATGGACGTAATTCAAAATAATAATAATAATAATAACAACAACAACTCACAACAACAATAATAATAATAATAATAATAATAATAACAACAATAACAACAACAACAACAATAATAATAATAATAATGATAATAATAATAACAATAATAACAACAATAATAACAACAATAACAACAACAATAACAACAACAACTCACAACAACAATAATAATAATAATAATAATAATAGTAGTAGTAGGCTAATGATAATGTATTTATCACCACACAGCAATTCTGCCATAATTAGTGTTTGTTTGTTTGTTTGTTTTACACAGAACATAGAAAAACAGAGAAAAACAAATCAGTCCACTTCAGTATCATCAGCTGCCATAATTAGTGTATATCAAGCCATCTATATAATGATGCGTCACAATATATGTCTGACTACGGTGGCCTTGAAGTGCCAATCACAATCACAACATGACAAAACAACCACAAAAAAGAACAAATACAACAACAAGTGGATGAAACAGGACAACAAAGGTGTTGAGTTCTTTTCCAGGCTGGTGAACAATTTAACTTACAATCAACAGTAAAAAAAAAATTGATAGTAAAAGTTTTGTTGCAGTTGTGTTTTCATTTGTGCTTGTGATTGGCACTTAAAGGCCACCGTAGTGTAACTGAAGAAAACAAAATGCAGACGCTACAAACAGAGAAGTTTTGCTGGTCCTGCTGGTGTTGAACAGGTTGAAGCGGGTCGAGCCTTCAGACTAAGAAGTGTCTCTTCACTTTAAACTCTTTTTCTGTCCATCAGCTTCTTCGTCGACCAGGTTTCTGTTCATGTTCCCCACATTCGTGTCGTGAGCGCCACCGTGAGGAGTCAGGAAGTAGTGACGCCGGTGAGTCACTGGGCGGGGAAATGTGCATACAGCAACATATTTAAATCAGAATATGACATTTGATCATCATACCTCAGGAGTGGGGCTGACATTTTGTCCCCTCCCTCGTTTACATCGAGCTTCTCACAGCCAAAAGTCACAAAGTGCTTCATCGTGCATCAACACAAAAGAACATAAATGATGAAGTGACTACCTGAGCCACATTCATCAGAACAGCAGCAATTAAATAAGACAAACACAACGTCAAATATAAATTACAGCTTAATTAGACACATGAATTCTTGTTAAATATATTTTCGGAAAAGAAAAACAGAAAACATTTTGACATAACTTCATAACATTCACAGACTTGTTCTTGTCCTAAACTTTATTTCAGCAGCAGCATCCATCGGACTGAGACGGAGGGAAGAACAACAGAAATCCACAGACAAACACAAATGTGACCCCAGGCTGCACGTCAGCCATTCAGCACAGCGTCGACATGAGACGCAGCTGTGGACGACGGACAGAACATTCTGACAAGGAGGAGGAAACAAGAGGAAACAACAGAAAGAACTGCCGTGAGGAGCGTTACAAAATCTACCACTCGGTCACACCGGGTGCCAGGACAAATGTAGACAGAGAGTCTGTGGGAAACGTCTTTCCTCCCCGTTACTCTGTAGGTAACACGTTCCTTAAACAACGTGTGTGAGTGGACTCCCAGCCGGATGAACCCATTATCTTTCATTCATTCACCCGCTAACAGACTCAGAATACAAAAAAGCTCGAGATTTCAACAGCTGTAATTAGAGGTGTAGAAAAATACATTTACAATACTTATCAATATTGCAATATTACACTGATTCTCAAAAACACTGTATTGATTTTTAATTAATAGTTTTCATGCAAATTTTTGTGACAGAGTTTTTTTTTAACCCCATACGGCCACTGCACAAAAACTATGATACTCTGATTACACAAAAAATACTTTTTCCTTGGATTATACTGTGTTCTTTATGCTCTGATATATTGCAATAAATTGCAATATATCATAATATGGTAACTCCTGTATTGTGACACATATTGTATCACCAGATTCTTGCCGACACACAGGTCTGACGGTAACTGAACTCATTCATTCAGGAAGTTAATGACACCTTCCCTTAGTTTCTCATTTTTCTCACAGAAATTCAAAAAAGGAACCAGCGTCTCCTTCACATCTCCAGCAGGTGTCACTGTCAGTTCAAGTTTGGGTTCAGTAAATCCTGTTGAACAGTTTATACTGAGTAAATGGAGACTGAGCTTCACCTGAACAGGTACGCCAAGAGGCAACGAGCTTTTCTCGAGTTTTTCACCCACTTCTTTTTCCCAACGCGTTCTCAAACACGTAGGTTCCACCATTAGACAACTTGGAAGATTCACCTTTTTTTTTGCCAAATTACATTGAACAACTCCTGGATCTCAGCTGGATGATTTTTTCCCATTGATCAGAATTTCCAAAAATCCTGTTAACTCTTAGTTTCATCAAATGACCTCATTTTATTTTCCCTATGCAAGTCACTGAGACGAAGAATTCCAGATTTGGCCAGTTTCTCCCACCAAACAGTATGAATAATTTTGTTATTTAAGCGGATGGAGGCTTTAGGGATAACACATGGATGAGAAAGTCTCATAAAGTTTTTCTAAAACACAATTCTGGAATCTTCAAACGTACTGGTCCTCCTCCTGTTTGGGTCACGAAGGCCTCCAAAGAAGCTCGGGCTACTAATTCTTCAATCCTCAACCAGACCAAAAAAAAGACTTTTTATTTTGTGAGTATGGCATATGACTTTTTAATTTGATTTAGTGAGAAAAAAATGTTTTTTTTAAGCAAAAAAATATCACAGGTAAATCTTTAATCCCATAATTTTGACACATTAAGACATAAAGTTATCATCATCTAAAAAGAACAAAAACAGCGAGCTGTGATATCTGTGTCACCATTTTGTTGTTTATGGCAGCTGTAAACAGAGTCAGAACAGAAGTAATAACTGTCTGTAGTCAGTCTGTAGTCAGTCTGTAGTCAGTCTGTAGTCTGTCTGTAGTCAGTCTGTAGTCTGTCTGTAGTCAGTCTGTAGTCTGTCTGTAGTCTGTCTGTAGTCAGTCTATCGTCAGTCTGTAGTCAGTCTGTAGTCTGTCTGTAGTCAGTCTGTAGTCGGTCTGTAGCCTGTCTGTAGTCTGTCTGTAGTCTGTCTGTAGTCAGTCTGTAGTCAGTCTGTAGTCTGTCTGTAGTCAGTCTATCGTCAGTCTGTAGTCAGTCTGTAGTCGGCCTGTAGTCAGTCTGTAGTCTGTCTGTAGCCTGTCTGTAGCCTGTCTGTAGTCAGTCTATCGTCAGTCTGTAGTCTGTCTGTAGTCGGCCTGTAGTCAGTCTGTAGTCTGTCTGTAGCCTGTCTGTAGTCTGTCTGTAGTCTGTCTGTAGTCAGTCTATCGTCAGTCTGTAGTCTGTCTGTAGCCTGTCTGTAGTCTGTCTGTAGTCTGTCTGTAGTCGGTCTGTAGTCAGTCCGTAGCCTGTCTGTAGTCTGTCTGTAGTCAATCTGTAGTCGGTCTGTAGCCTGTCTGTAGTCTGTCTGTAGCCTGTCTGTAGTCTGTCTGTAGTCGGTCTGTAGTCTGTCTGTAGTCGGTCTGTAGTAGTCTGTAGTCGGTCTGTAGTCTGTATGTAGTCAGTCTGTAGTCGGTCTGTAGTCTGTCTGTAGCCTGTCTGTAGTCTGTCTGTAGTCGGTCTGTAGTCTGTATGTAGTCAGTCTGTAGTCGGTCTGTAGTCTGTCTGTAGCCTGTCTGTAGTCAGTCTATCGTCAGTCTGTAGTCTGTCTGTAGCCTGTCTGTAGTCAGTCTATCATCAGTCTGTAGTCTGTCTGTAGTCGGCCTGTAGTCAGTCTGTAGTCAGTCTGTAGTCTGTCTGTAGCCTGTCTGTAGTCTGTCTGTAGTCAGTCTATCGTCAGTCTGTAGTCAGTCTGTAGTCTGTCTGTAGTCAGTCTATCGTCAGTCTGTAGTCTGTCTGTAGTCTGTCTGTAGTCAGTCTATCGTCAGTCTGTAGTCTGTCTGTAGTCAGCTGCTCTGTCAGAGTTTCATGTTGCGTCTGCAGGTTTCATTTTCCTCAGTTCAGCTCTTCAGGCTGAACTGGTTTCAATCAGTTACATAAGTTCTTCTGGCGTTAATTTACTCGAGTACTGTTTGCCTGTACTCAACTACATTTCAGAGACTGCGCATTTAAAACAAGATCTGCTTTTAGTGCATTTCTGATAGGAACACAGTATAAAATGCAAACTCCACACTGACAGCAGTGAAATGCATCTTACAGGTTATTGCGTCAGTAATTTTATTAGAATAAAACCTGAACAATAAATAAAACTGGGCATGCTGACGTCAGAGTTCCCCACTTTCATTCACTTGTCACACATTAATTAGAAAAAAATTACCTAAAGGTTGAAAACTGGATTACCACTACATGTAAGGACAGTAAATTAAAAATAATAACACAGCCAGCATCTGACAGCATAGGACACACACACACACACACACACTTTTATAAATGCCAAGGACATTAACTGTTTTTTATTTTAGCTCGATCTTCTCTGAGAAAAAGAAAGAACGTTATTTTAAGATCAGATCTGTCGGCGCACCGTTGACCAACAGGTTTCAGCATGATGTCAGGAAAATGAAACTTAAGGAAACGGAAAGACAGTCGCGCTATAAAAGCGCAGATGACGCAGCTGTGTGCGCACATTCTGATCCAGGATGGGAGTTCAGGGTTTGGTGACCTTCATTCAGAATCACGGGCAGATTTACCGGGACGTCCGGTTCCGGAAAAGCCGGCTGGTGATCGACGGCTGCAACTTGCTCTACCTGCTGTACTTTGAGTCAGGTAGGACCAAAACAAAGTACTCTCTAACTGAAGTAACTTCACTCTGCTCAAGTACTGGCTAGGCCGCAGTACTGCGGGTCAGGAAATATTCTTGAAACTCCGTCTCTGATATCTGAGCGCCTCTCACAAGAATACTGAGTTATTACCAAATATTTCTAATTTGATCATCAGATGTATAAAGGCTCTATAGGTGCTGCTATATATATTTATTATGACGTTATTGTGACGTGTTCATGATGTGGTCATTGTTCTTCTGAAACCTGGGGCATTTTGTGTGAAGGTTATTTTGACTTTCCTAATTTCAGGAGTCTGAATTATTGCCTCATGGTTGTTGCTTCTTTTTTGTCCTTCTTCTTCCCTTCTGTTTCTGTCTTTCTGTCTTTTTGGTTCTTCTCATGTTGTCATGTTGAACATGAACACTCAGTGTCTCGCCACACCTTCTCAATCTGGTGTTATGGCAAACATGAGCTGTGTGTGTTGGAGGAAGGGATGTTTTTCTGCATCAATATCCTAGTTTTCTTTGAAAGGTACAGTGAGATGATGATGTGGAGATATCCATGGTAATTGATCACATTTATGTCATCAGTCCTTATCTATTTATTTATTTTTGTTGTTGAATCTTACCAAAAAAGGACATTACCTTGAGCATGCCGAGCATTACTGCTGGCTCTTATTTATTTGTATATCATTATGTATTTATAACGTCTGATTTATTGTACATGAGTTAATATGAGTTCTATGAGCAGTGACAGAAAATAAAAATGTGCACGTGCAGTCATAAACACTTCAAATGTCCATGCAGCTTGTACTGTTAAATTAAATGTATGGTGCTGATAGATGTTAAATAGGGGAAGAAGTTTGTTAGAGCGTTACCATCATTATGATTTATATTGAATATTTACTTTGGACCCTCCACTGGGAGGAAAAAAAAAATCCATCTCAAGTTGTTGCAAGTGAAAGCCACAAAAGTTGACCTCATGGTGGCGCTACAGGAGAAATGAGAGGTTATCCAGATCATTCTGGACCAAACTGGTCGTCCAGTTTGTTTGACCAAATTATCACCACAGCTCAAAATAAATATGAAGAAGAAGAAAAAAACTCCACTAAGATTAAAGTTCCCTCTGACAGGCAAATCTGTGAGCTCAACCAATGCGTATATCTGGATGTATTTCCAAAAATACAGGAACGATCTCAAATGATGATTGTGTGCAGCTGAAGCGTTGGCATCAGCCCTCAGTCATCACTGTGATGACCAGAAGTGTCTCTGTAGAGACTCTGCATGTTCATATTTGTTGTTATTTTGCTGCTTTCAGGGCGTTTTTGAGTATCAGTCACCTCCGCGTCGTCCGCTGACACTATGTGTGCGTGACTCCTGCTGTTACTGAACTTATAAAGCAGGGACTCCTGGGTAGCGCGACACCAGTGCAGATGCTTTTAGACAGAAACCGTCTACTCACACGCCTGCGCCAAGGCTCCAGACCCCGCCCAGCAGCTGCAGCATCTGCCCCACAGAATCAAAGCCACCTTGGCTTGTTCCGGTGTCTGGTGTGTCTCCGCACTTGCAGTCGAGCAGCGGCGTAGCGGCCGTGGCGTGGTCCTTTGTGTCCCCGTATCCCTCTGCTGGTGTTCTCACCACCTTGAAAAAGACCCTCCCAACACCTGGAGCTCCCACTCCCAGATGCCGATTGATCCCTCCGCGTCATGCCCCTGACTTCAGATCGACTGAACCTGCCATCGGTATTATTGTTCACTCGGCTTAAGTGTCCATTCTGCAGTCCAGTAGGGTGGCACTATGACGCGAAACAAACTGCGACACACAACTGCACAAACCAAATACAAACTCAGCTACTTTAAAATGAAATAAAGTTAACGGTCCCAAGCATTCAAAACACACTAATAAATAAGCAAGCATGACAAAATGCAAACAATAATAAAGTGCAAGCAAAAATTCAAACACTCATCAAAATTTTCCGGCATGTGACACAGTCACGGTTGCCTCCACAGTGGAGACTTTGAGCTCAGCCAACTCAGATTCCCAAAGATGCACAAAAGTTTCCCAGTAGGTTGGACTTGGACACCATGCTGTCCTGCACTCCCCAGCACACCTGGTCCAAACCATCACAGCTGGATGTGAAGTTCTCAGACTGTGTAACACTTAGGGCCGATTTCATGACTACGTTTGGTCATCGGTGTTTAACCTCGTGGTCTGGTGGTTCAGAAACCTTTGAACTACCTTTCATTCCAACATGGTGTTTGTTAGCGTCAGCCCAGGAACAGCACAGAAGTCCAACAGGCTCTTCCTCACCTCTCCAGGTGTCTCAGTCCACATGCAGTGCCCCAGCTGAATTTCACGTTAAACTGGTTCACAAGCAGAAAGTAAGTCAGTAACAATGTGTTCACTGTTTTTCCTTTGGTTTCCTGTGGTTAGGTTTCGACCAGAATCACGGCGGGGAGTATGCTGCTTATAGGGAGCTGATTGAGAAGTTCGTCACAGCCCTCAGAGACTGTGACGTTTCACCGTACGTGGTGCTGGACGGAGGCTCTGACTGCACCGACAAGAAGCTGGACACGGTGATGCAAAGAGCTAAAGATCGTATCAAGAGAGCCCATAAAGCGGTGAAGGATGGCACACAGGAGAATATTCTGCCACAGCTGGTCAAGCTGGTGTTCAAGCAGACACTGGCCCAGCTGGAGGTCCCGGTGGCTCAGTGCTATGGAGAGGCCGACCAGGAGATCGCTGCCTTGGCCAAAGAATGGCAGTGTCCAGTGCTTTCATGGGACAGTGACTTCTGTATCTTCGACTTGCCGGCGGGGCTGCTGCCCCTGTCTCTTTTCCAGTGGCAGGCAGTGGTGCAGAGAGGGACAAAGAGCTACATCCCATGTAAGATCTACAACACCTCCAGCTTCTGCATCTTCTTCAACATCCAACGCCCGCTCCTGCCAACCTTTGCTGCATTAGCTGGAAACGACTACGTGAATCTGAGAAGAATGGAGTCATCCATCAGCTGGACCCAGTTCTGCCCAGCAGGCAGTGCACAACCAAGTCACCTGGGGGGGCTGCTCCACTGGCTGAAGGGCTTCCACCAGCCTCAGGAGGCCTTGGAGGCAGCGCTGGGACTGATGGGAGAGCTGAGCAAGAAGAAAAGGGCAGAGGTGCTGCAGGGCTTGAAACTGGGCATGGACGAATACCAGCTCCCTCCCAGCTCACTGAAGAAGTTCTTCGTCCACGGGACAGCACCTCCATTTCCAGCAGTGGAAGAAGTGAGAGAATTATTTACTTTTTAAGGTTGAGGGGTCAAATTCTCATCATCTGCTACAGTCAGTCTTCACCAAAGCTCAGTGCCGTTTGGTCAGACTTGACCTTCGACTGTGGGAACTCGTGATAGGTGTTTCTGAAACTTATGGACTAAGTGATTGATTGGTTATATATCGTAATGAAAATCAAGTCCGAGTTGCAGCCCCGGTCTTTGCCTGGAACAGGTTATTGGATCATTAGTGACTTTGTTACTGTTGTTGGAAACTCTTAAACACAATCCAAAAATTAACATACTTAAAGTGGTACGTTGAAGACTCGAGTGGCATTGTTTCTAACAGCACCTTTGGCAATAAGCTGTAACTGCGGTCACTCTTTTGGACGTCATCTCCCAGAGTTCCAACAGCGTCGACTGTATGACGTCAGTAGATCGCCTGTTTCCTTCTTCAGAACTCTGAGTTTTCTTTTCTTTCTGTGTTGTGCATCTTTGTCGTCATTTTAACTCCCAGGAAATTAAAAAAAAAATCCTGCAAAGGTCAGACACAACGAGAGCGAGCCTTAGCTGGTGTTAGCACCCTCCATACAGACTGTAAAAGGTGTTACTGACTGTGCACTGCTCAGGGGCAGAGCTCCAGGGGCGGAGCTTCGGGGGGGGCTTGGAGGGCGACCCCCCCCCCGGCCCGGCTCTGATTTATTCCGCTACTGGCACTGCTGCTTATTTAGTGAGGGAATGTGGCTACAGACACCCTGTTCATAGTACTCAGAAATACTACAAATACAAGAGTTCTCATCAGTGCATCATCGGCTCAGTCTACATTGATTTTACTTCACCATGATCGAGATTTAACAGAACTACATGAAAAATCTTTTAGATTACTACTTTAAAGAACTCAAGCTTGTTCAGCATAGTTCTTTGGAAAGGTCCAGCACACTTAAGTAAACAAAATTAGGGCTGCAACGAACAATTATGTTCATTATCTATTAATTTGCCAATCATTTTTACGATCAATACATTAAATGTTTATTCCATGAAATGTTCAAATTGCGTCTTTGGTCCAAACAGCCGAAAACACAAAGAATTTTCATTTACTTTCATAAATGACACAGAAAAGCAGCAGATCCTC
>JAQLOL010000025.1:670450-689018 GCA_029783665.1 Naso thynnoides | reverse complement strand
AGCGTCAGGTTGAGCCGTGCTCACACCAACTCTTGCGAGCTGCCGAGGGAACTGTTGATTAAACAGAAAACATGAACGCAGCCAGTCAGATGTCAGCAGCAGCAGCTTTTCTCTTCTTTTACAGTTTGCTCCAGTCCTTACATTTTTCTGTGAGCCGTGCTTGCGACCCCTGTGCGTTGTCTTGCAGGTTCACCGCTGCAGACAGAGTATCTCGTTCAGCCTGCAGTGTGCCTGGCTGCTGGGAGCGTACTCCTCTGACATGCACATTTCCACCCAGCGCCACTCGCGAGGAACCAAACTCAGGAAACTCATCCTGTCTGATGAACTCAAACCTGCAGGGACTCGAGCCCGCAGGGACCCTCTGACCCTGACACCTTTCTGTCCTGTGATGTCCCCGGCCGCTGGCTCCGGGCCCCTGGGGGGGGAACACGGGTTGTCCCCCTCCAAACGCACACACCAACGCTCCAAATCAGACGCTACGGTCAGCATCAGTCTGAGCAGCAACCTGAAGAGAACAGCCAGCAACCCGAAGGTGGAGAGCAGCCAGGAAGAGGTAAGCCGACCACGGTCAACTCACTGCAATGCACCGTTTGTTTGTTTGTGTTCACAGGAAACTTTATCGTCCGTCACAAGTGACAGAACTCCTCGGATACGACTCGACGTTCACTGCACACACGTCTGTCCGTCACACCAATGTAGGTGCAGTTTACTTGTAGATGTTCGATGGGAGCCTGTTCACTGCAGACCGGAGCAGAGTGCATGTGCTCAGGTCTTTGACGTAGTTTTCGTGATTAAAAAAATGATGAAATCTAAATCAAACAACTTCTGCTTTTAAAAATTTTTTTTTTACTGAAATTCTTAATTTGAAACCTGAGCATTCAGAATGTGAGTCAATGTGTTCACATAATAAAATTTTGTAAAATGTAAAATAAAATGTTTTCTCTTCTTCATGAGACATAATGTCACAAGTTCTTGAAATGGTTGTAAAAGGCACAAACTGTAAGAGTGTGACGCTCCCGTTCGAAACCAACAATAACAAATCATGGTTTGGATCATGTGACTCATGTTGTTCTGATGTTGATTGTGACTGGACGTCACTGAACCATGTGACCTCTGACCTCCCCAGGACAGCGGCTCCAGCTCGGACAGTCTGGAGCTTGAGACTGGCCCCGTAAGTCCAGCGTCATGTTCGTGTTTCTCCTCCAGGGGCGCTGTGGGGAAGGGCTGTGGGTTGTGGTTCTGGTTGTGGTTCAGTGTGGCGTGAAGTCCCAGACTTTCAGCTCAGACACAAACAAGATAAAAACATCCTGAAGGAGCTGCATGTCTGCGCACTTCACCGTCACCTCAGTAATTCTTCTTCTGTTCTCCAATCAGATGTGTGATGCTGTGGGTGAACCAATCAGGAGGCGGTGATGTTCCTGTCGTCATGTTTCTCCTCACTGACTGATACGTGTCAGCTTACTCTCTGTCACCACCTCCTGACCAAAGGACACCTCAGCTGACTTCATTTTAAAAATTGACTGAGTTTTTTTTTCTTCTTTTGCAACAATTAAAAAATTTGCTTCACATTTGCTCAGCACTTCAATAGAGACAAGTCTTAATGTTGGCGGTATAATCTACCCAAAATATTGCATGACAGCATCCTAACTGTGCTTCAGGAACCTTTTTCAAAATGGAATCAGCTGATTTTAATGCAGCTGTCAGGTCGTCTCTTTCAACGTTCACAGTAATGATGCTTCTCAAACATGAAACAGCTCGTAACTGTGTGCAGAACGACCTTTTGAGAAACTGCTCTGTCGTTCAGGACAGTTCTGTTCAGAGGATGTAATTCACACGTGAGAGTGCAGAAAGGTCACAGTTTCCTGTCAGGTGTGTGTTCGTCTCAGCTGGCTGAATGGGCGACGCAGACGCAGGTTTACACGACCTGTTCCTGTGTTTGTCTGATCTGCAGACGCACCATCAGCTGGGATGTCACGTCTCCTCTGTCAGGTCATGATGCAAAATGACGTTGGTTTCAAAAATGACTGATCAGGTGTTGGTGTTGACTCTACCTGTGTCTCTGTCCAAAGGAGACACTAGCAGAGACAGAAAAAGCCCAGAGTCCTCTAAGAACATCCTGTCTGTCTGTCTGTCTGTCTGTCTGTCTGTCTGTCTGTCTGTCTGTCTGTGTGCGCTGTGCTGCAGCCGGTGCGTCTGGCTCCTCAGAGGGAGTTCATGAAATCTCTGATGGGGATCGGGAAGCGTTTGGCGACGCTGCCCACCAAAGAGCAGAAGACCCAGCGGCTGATCTCTGAACTGTCGCTGCTCAACCACAAGCTGCCGGCTCGAGTGTGGCTGCCGACCGCCGCCTTCGACCACCATGTGGTCCGAGTGCCGCACACACAGGCTGTGGTGTTAAACTCCAAAGACAAGGTGAGAACGCACACACGCTCCCTCATTCACACTGGACAAAACACCCTCCTACTGCGGCATCGGTCTCCAGTGTGAACGGGAGCAATCGGCATTTATTCACAGGCCGCTTGACGTCCTCTCAGAGTTATAACCCAGTGCTCGCCATCGAGGACTTTCCTTCAAATTCGACTTTTCACCTCGTCACAAACAACCTTTATTCACATGGCCGACATGAATCATTTCTTTGTTTATCATTAACACTTAAAAGCGAGTTGATTTCCGTCTTCTCAGTACACACACAACCTCCAGGAAGACAGAAAAACTGTGACATCACACGCAGCTGTGAGATTATGACCTCAGTGTTGACCTCTGTGACCCCTCAGGCTCCATACCTGATCTATGTGGAGGTTCTGGAGTGTGAGAATTTTGAGACGTCGACTGTTCCGATCCGGATCCCAGAGAACCGGATCAGGAGCACTCGCTCTGTGGAGAACCTGCCGGACTGCGGCATGACGGTGGAGCAGAGAGCCGGCAGCTTCTCCACCGTCCCCAACTACGACAATGATGACGAGGCGTGGTCTGTGGACGACATTGGAGAGCTGCAGGTGGAGGTGAGAGGCCGCACACACAGGATGTGATGTCATCAGCACAGGATGTTCGTTCAGTCTGCCAGAATAATAGAGAGAAATACAGAAAAAATATGCAGCAAATAAACTACTACTGCTACTACTGCTAGTACTGCTAGTACTGCTACTACTGCTAGTACTGCTAGTACTGCTACTACTGCTACTACTGCTACTACTGCTAGTACTGCTAGTACTGCTAGTACTGTCTGTGTGTCTGACTGACTGACTGTCTGACTGACTGTCTAACTGTCTGTCTGACTGTCTGTCTGACTGTCTGTCTGACTGACTGACTGACTGTGTGTCTGTCTGTCTGTCTGACTGACTGTGTGTCTGTCTGACTGTCTGTCTGACTGTCTGTCCTTTCCTTCCTGCAGCTTCCAGAGATCCACACAAACAGCTGTGACAACATCAGTCAGTTCTCAGTGGACAGCATCACCAGTCTGGAGAGCAAAGAGCCCGTGTTCATCGCTGCTGGAGACATCAGGTCTGAACACCCCATGCAGTACACACACACACACACACACACACACACACAGTTTATCTGTAAAACATGTATCTCTGCTATAGATTAGATGTAAATATGTAAATCTATGACTGTGCTGTGTTGCATGTGGATTTAGGTTGTAGCTGTCTGTGAATGTTCTCGTTCGTCCAGGTCGTAGTTATCTGGACACACATGGGGTCATTTGAGAGCGACCGTTGTTCTTGGAGGTTCAGTTGTTGAATCTTCTGGGTGGAGATGAAAGGGCTGCACTGTAAATCGGAGACAGGAGGTGTCGCAGACCTCCTCCTCTGCTGAGGGATGGTTTTTCCACTTCTACACAGATGGCTTCCTTTACTCCTCTTTCAAACCATCTGTCCTCCCTGTCCAAAATATGCACACTGCTGTCCTCAAAGGAGTGTGAGCGTTCCTTCAGGTGTAAACAGACAGCTGAGTCCTGGCCTGTTAGCCCTTCTGTGTTGGGCCGTGCGCTTGTTCAGCGGTTGTTTGGTTTCACCAATATAAAGGCTTCTCTTCTCTCCGGTGTTTCCAGTTTTAAAAAGACAACCTTTTTCCCTCCAGGTTCTTCCTCTTCGTCTTCCTCCCAGGAAAACAGAGATTGTGTGCTGAGCTCCAGAGAGGAGCAGGGCCTCATCGTCCTCGTGTCCGTCATCACTTCCTGCCTGCAGACGCTTCACTCCTGCGACTCCAAGCTGGCAGCACTGGAGCTCATCCTCCATCTGGCTCCACGACTCGGCGTGGACATCCTGCTTGACCGCATCACGCCCTACCTGCTGCACTTCTGCAACGACCCCATGCCTCGTGTGCGCGCTCAGGCCGTGCGCACGCTGGCCAAAGTGCTGGCTCTGGTGAAGGAGGTGCCAAGAAATGATGTGAACATCTACCCCGAGTACATCCTGCCAGGCATCGCCCACCTCGCCCAGGATGACGCCACCATCGTCAGGCTGGCGTACGCTGGTCAGTGGTTTTCAGAATTTGGAATGAAATGTTTAGAAGACACACTCAATTTTGGTGCAACACTTACAAACAAACCAACTATATTAGGCTTAATAATCAAATCATGCACATCCTCAACAGTATTTGGTTATTTGGAAATGTTGCAGCAATACAAAAATGAGTTTTCCTGCTGATTTTAGTTTGACTCAACTACTGGGAGATTTACTAGAAACGGTTGTGTAACAGGTGTTTGTGTTTGCCTTTATTATTCGGTATCAGTCGAACTGTGAGTGTGCGTTTGTCTCTGTTACTGTCTCGTTTGTGATGTTTAGAGAACATAGCTCATCTGGCAGAGAGCGCACTGCGTTTCCTAGAGTTGGTCCAGGAAAACAACGTGAACACAGAACAGGACCTGAGCGGCGAGGACACAGAGGAAATACTCCACCCTAATGAAAACTACGACTCCGGTACAGAAACACTTGTGAGCCGACGTTTCCTCCGGTCAGAGTGTTTACCTGTGTAACTAACATGCTGTGTGTTGAATGTTCAGAGCTGCAGGCGCTGCATGAGATGGTGCAGCAGAAGGTCGTGACACTACTGAGTGACTCGGAGAACATCGTCAAACAGTCGCTGATGGAGAACGGCATCACACGCCTCTGCGTCTTCTTCGGCCGGCAGAAAGCAAACGACGTGCTGCTGTCTCACATGATCACTTTCCTCAACGACAAGAACGATTGGCACCTGCGAGGAGCCTTCTTCGACAGCATTGTGGGTAAGAAAACCACAAAACCATCCCGCTCCAATCTGTGGCTCGGCATTAAATCCTCGTGTGGTTTCACCGTATTATTTAAAGCAACTGAAAACGATATTGTCACGATCAAAAGTAATATAGATTTTTTCCTTTTTTGGTAACATTGTTCATGATGATCTTTTTTCTTTCTCTGTGTGTACATCTGATGTGAAGTCACTGTAGGCTGATGTTGCCAATATGTTTTCATGGTTCTGCATTCAATTATTGACGCCACTTTGTAGTGTTAGCTGCCCCACTGAACGGTCTCTCCCATTGTCTTGAAAGAGCAGTCTGATGAAGATCATGAGACTGAAGCATCATTAAAAAAAAAACTCTTCTCTTCTGTAAATGTGACAGAATGTGGGAGTTTCTTCCATTCTCTAAAGTGACTCTTGATCTGCTCCTACACACCTGTCAATTTGCTTGTGTGCAAAAGCATCATTGTTGTAACGTCAGTGTATGAAATGACAGCCTGCTGGTGTCTGTGGCAGTGATGAACCTCCGGAGAATTATCACCTGATTCTGCAGCTCCGCTCAGCTTTAGAGAATTTGGAGTGAGTCTCAGCTCTTTGTCTGTGTGGATACAACTTTGCTTTTCTGTTTCACTCTCAGAGGAGAAAGCTATAAAAAGCTAGACACAGTGACGGATGAGCTGCTGAATATAGAGCAAGACCAAACACACAGCTAACAGAGTAACAGGTGACTCAAACAGGACCCACTTTGCCCTGCTGTTAAAGTTGGTGTTTGTCTCTCTCACTCTTGTCGAAGGCGTGGCAGCGTACGTCGGCTGGCAGAGCTCCTCCATCCTGAAGCCCCTCCTCCAGCAGGGTCTGAGTGACACTGAGGAGTTTGTCATCTACAAAGCCCTCAACGCTCTCACCTGCATGTGCCATCTGGGTCTGCTGCAGAAACCTCACATCTATGAGTTTGTCAGTGACATCGGTGAGGCGGCAGTGACACAAGCACACAGCGCACAGGGTGATATTATGTGTGCTTGTTTTAAAACCTTCCACAGGAAGGACCACAGAGCACCGTGCATTTTTGTTTGTGATCATGAACTTGAATTAGTGATTTATTCTGGAAACACTAATGGGCCAAATTCAATTAACTGAAAACAACTCAAGTTACCAGATGATTGGCTTTGTCACTGACATGTCACGTGTGACATGAGCGTGTGCCTTCACTGGACTGGATTGTCTCATTTGTTCTGTGTGACTTGCCGTAGCTCCGTTCCTGTGTCACCCCAACCTGTGGATCCGTTACGGGGCAGTGGGCTTCATCACCGTCATCGCTCAGCACCTCAACGTGGCGGACGTCTACTGCAAACTGATGCCCCACCTCAACCCCTTCATCACTCAGCCCATCATCCAGGTGAGTCATCATCATCATCATCACCGTCTTCAGTCCTGCTCTCATCTGTAGAGAGCTGTGCATCTTCATCCTCCTCTTCCTCCTCTCTGTCCTCAGATCGATAAGGAGCTGGTGCTGCTGAGTGTGCTGAAGGAGCCGGTCAGCCGCTCCATCTTCGACTACGCCCTGCGCTCCAAAGACATCGCCAGCCTCTTCCGCCACCTGCTGCTTCGACAGAAGAAGCGTTTGGGATCCATCCCAGAATGCCCCACTCCTGAGGACCCGGCCATCGCACAGCTCCTGAAGAAGCTGCTCTCACAGGTCAGAAGAACGCTGCTCAGTCAGTTAGGTGGATTGGTAAGGTGAATTCTCTGGGAAAAGTGTGGAGCAAAAACTAATATTACAACTTGGTGCAGCATGTGTTCAGCTCACACTGGATTCGTACAACACACGACGTTTCCTCCTGCTCAGCTCTTACTGCGTCAGCTGGGTTTGGGGACGGTAAGATCCGGCGTATCAGATGCACTTTTACCTTCTTTTTCTTGTCTCAAAAGGATGCGCTGTGCGTCCTGCGTACCAGTATGAACCACAGAGCAGTTTTCATTGTGTTGCTGTATTTTACCCAAAGATGGTGCTGTGATGGAGTTCAAGCTTTGTCATAGGGTGACAGCTGCCAGCGTCACTGTAGGCTAAGTTTAACAAATGTCACTGTCCAGCAGGATGCAAACTCAAAAACAGACTGTTGGGCTGCACGGTAACTGAACTCTGTGGGCTTTGCGGTTCACTGTGGAAAGCTGTTTGGATCAACTTCAAGTTGGTCAAACAAATGTTTTTGTAGATTTTGGAGTTGGAAAGCCAGGACAGTGTAATTTTTCGAGTTTCGAATGTATTTCAAGTAAAGATAAATTTAAGTAAAATATTTTGTTAAAAGTGTCTTTGAGAAACGGCCTAAAACAGCCTGTGTCTTATATACCGGTGCAACTTACAGTCCAGATTTTACGGTAATTTTCAGATTGTTGAAGTCAAGGATAAGCTGCTGAGAACCTTGCTGGACTTCTTTCATGTTTGAAACAACAGAGGTGACCAAAGTGCTGTACAAACAAATAAATAGGAGGATCACACAGTGGAAACATAATAAAAAAACAAAAACAAGTTTACACCAAAACAATAGGACCATAAAAATCAAAGTATATGTACCAATCTGGGTTCAAATGAGTTTTGGGACGTGTTTTAAAAGCAGACGGGCTGAGAAAGTTCGATCCACCTAGAGAGCAGCTGTCAGTGGAGCTCAGTGTGTTTCTGAAGGACCCACAGTGCTGCCGGGAGTCTGCTCATGAACTCCCATCAGCTGCTCAACAAGCTAAAGACTGCTGAGACGCAAATCTGAACCAACATTCATCCTGTGTGAAAATTAAAATCGTCCGTTTTCAGCCACTCCGATCAGCAGCAAAAACACGTCTGAGAACATGAATGAGTGTGTGAACCTTAAAGGGGGACAACAGCAGCGCTTGACAGCGTGCAGTGTTTCCTGCTGATCAGCTGATCAGTCACACTAATCCACATTTCCTGCCTAACATGTAAATTCAGTCAAAGTGGATGTCTAGTTATTAACTGAAGAAGCCCGTTAAAAGACCCTAACTATAAATATACTAAAGCTTGAAAAAACTAAAGAGTCTGTTTCCCTGAATGATCAATAACACACAAAGAAATCAGAAACTTCCTGAAAACATGAAACATTTTCATGTTTTGGCTGAACTGAACCTTCTTCAGTTGTTTTCAGAGTGTCCACAGTCATGTGACGACTTTCAGTGTTTTGACTCCAGTGTGATGCAGAGGTGCATTCTGGGTCTTTGTGGCTGTGGTCAGAGGTACAACTTTGGACCAGAGGGGGCAGCAAACACTAAATGTTAGCCTGCCGTGCAAATGAAAATATTGGCACTCGTGCACTCGTTCAGAGCTGCAGGAAGCGTCTCAGTCATCCTTCCTCTCTGTTGAGGAGGCTGTCAAATGTTTCGCCTCTAGTCAAAGTTCTTTTTTTAGTTCAAACTGACTGATGAGGAGCGTGATGTGTTGATGTGTGATGATGCTTTGTTTTGATGACTGAGTTCATTTAGATAAAAATTGGTGTTTGGACGATTTTTTCTTAATCAGATGTAACAAATAAATTAGCCACATGCAGAGAAACAGTTTAGGTCGCCTCAGTGTGTGTGTGTGTGTGTGTGTGTGTGTGTGTGTGTGTGTGTGTGAAACACGGTGCTGAGCAGATCGTCTGCCTCCATCCCGTCTGAAGGATCAGAGTACTTCTCAGGCCAACTTCACGCAGTGATCCATCAGAGGTGTGGAGGTATGTCCGGTATGTGGCGACTGTGTTGCTTAATTCTCAGAGACGATTCAGTGACAAAACGATGATGATCTCGTCATGAGTTCTGGTTCCTGTTTTGTGTCGTCAGGTTTTTTAAAAACAGTGGTTTCCGGGTGCTGGCTCCTAAGTTCAAGCGACTAACGTACACCTGCGTCACTCTGGTTCCTCTTGTGCTGTGAACGAAGCTCCTCTGGCGTCAGAGAGAAAAATTCATGGCACAAAATAGTTCACCGTTCCTGCGGTCCAAAATGCCTTCAGTTTCCTGGTTGTACATTTCTGGGTCTTTTTGGGATCGGCTACGAAGGTTTTGGACGTGAAGACCTTTAAAATTCAGATTCAGATTCAGAAAAACTTTATTTGTCCCTGGGAGACAATTTAAGGCACGTGAGCAGCACGACTTGAAAACAGGACAGTATAAAAAACAAGGCACTTATTAAAAAGATTGAAATAGAAAAATAAACAATATATACACAGTTTATACCAAAAAAAACCAAAACAAAACAACTGTAATATAAATATTGAACTTTGATCAACACGTGACCAAATAAGCGTAATGTAAACAGGAGTTGCAGTGGTTATATATTTACATGTTATTGTAGAGGTAGCAATGGATAGTAAATAGTAATAAATAAAACAATAGCAGAAGATCTTAAAGGGACATTAAATCTTAAGAAACACAAAAATATACTGAAAGGAAATTCTGCTGTGATGTTTTTTAACAGTTAGACAAATGAGCAGATGAGGCTGAGCACAGATTTCAGGGAGGAACCGAGTATGAAAACCCTTCATTTGCTCCACAACATTAAAATATAAAAAAAACTTTTTAAAAACATGCAGACAGTGACTCAGACTCCCACGGACATTTTTCTCTGTCACTGTGATTCATTAGAGCCCAGAGTTTCTGAAGAACCTGCAGGAACTTCTTCAGAATTTCAGCACAAAAGCTGTAGAACATCTGTGACAAGACTCAGAGGCCCGCGGGGGGGGGTATGGAGCGGATTAGCCTGAATAAAAGTTCATCTGGCAAGCAGAGCTGCTCACACACACACACACACACACACACACACACACACACACACACACTCTAAATATGTGTTTTTGGTGTCTTTTTTTAAACTTCTATTCTGAAGAAAAAACACATTTCTGTGGAAAGTTATGAAACCACACACAGCTTTTAAAGCCAGAGCTCGTTTCTGTGACTGTTGTTCATGAACATCAGTTTCATTCACACAGTAACTTCATTTACGATTTGAAAACTGTCTCCAAGGCTAACGAAAGGCGTCAGATCGGGTTTGATTGGCGCTCGAGGTGTCCAAAGGTTGAAATGTCACAATATTAATAATCTGACTAATCAGATGGAGTCATTGAGTCTCTGAGTTGTTTTTTATTTCCTTCACTTCGAATCAGGACAAAGCTGTCACAGCTCGGACCATCATAAGATCTTTTCTGTGTTTCTGTATTTACTGTCATCATCATCATCATCATCATCATCATCATCATCATCATCATCACCTGCAAACCAAAGCCCAACTCTTCCAGCAGTAAAAACAAAAGAGGAAGTTCGAGGTGTAAATTTTTACTCTGATTTCCTGACGAAAATTGAAGCTTTTGTTTCAGGAAATTTCACATCCATGATTGTTAACAGGAAGATGGACGAAGCAGTAACGACCTCGATCACTCTGTGGATTGTTTCTCATTAAACACAGTTTGATGACCGCTGGTCAAACTCTGCTGTGCTGTGTTATCTCTCACTCAGAATCAGCGTCCATGTTGTCTCAATCCAAACTTGTGCCATCACTCTGTCCTCTCTCGCTTCCTGCACAGGGGATGACTGAGGCGGAGGAGGACAAGCTGCTGGCGCTCAAAGACTTCATGCTGAAATCCAACAAGGCCAAAGCCAACATGGGCGAGCAGAGTCACCTGGGAGAGGCAGCTCAGACCGGCGTCATCGACCTGGCAACGCTCGGCATCACGGGCCGTCAGGTCGACCTGGTCAAACCCAAATCTGAAGCAGAGGACAAGAGAGGTAATGAGCATTCTGATGCAGCATTTATTACACACACACACACACACACGAGTCCAGCGAAACTCTGTCTCACTGTGTCATTTCATCGCTCTGTGAGTCGATCTAATGACGCTTTCCACAGGTTTGACATGTTTGAGTGTGGACGCCTTCTTACGTTTCATCAGACTGTCATGACTTCAAAGACATGACCTCTGTTGAGTGATTCTGCAGCACTGCCTGTTTGTCGCTTATGAAAGTCAGTATTATTAACAAAGAAGTGTTTTTTTCCGTCATTACTGGAGGTGGTTTTGTTTTAATCATGAGGGAGAAAATATAATATAGATATGACAAGACTCGAACTGGATGGACGTCGTCTTAAAGTTTCGGCTTTAAATTCATCAAGCGTCAAACTACAGAAGTTGTGTTTCCATCGGACCGTTAAAGTCTGACACATCCCGAAATTTAAAGTGTGATTCAGTTTGAGCATCACTGTTTCAAAAGACAGAAACTAAAGTCAAACAAACTGAAGCTCAGACACGCAATAGTCCCAAAAGGTTCATAATGTCTCCACTTAAACTAGAGTCTTCTATTTTTACAGTTAAACAAAATGTGCTGGCATTTACCTCGACATGTTTCGACTGTCATTCTGTAGTCTTCCTCAGGAGTGTCATGTGATGCTGATGTTACGTGTCTTATCAGCTGTTGCGTCAGCCATATCAGACCACTGCAAACAGGAAGTCACCTCATGGATTGGGAAGAGGCCAAAGTAATGCAGACGGAAAATACTAAACACCAGCGCTGGATAAGAGAGGCCACTGAAACCAGGAAATGGGCCCAAAGGACGGTGAAGCAGGCTGTCCTCACGGAGCAAACAAGACAACAGGGGGCGTGGCCACCCTGTCAACCCAGACAGGATGGCCGCGCCTACATTACAGCAGCTGATAAGACACGTCACAGCAACATCAGGTGACACTTCTGAGGAAGACCGGAACTCGTCGGGTAATCGCAAACATATTTTGTCTGATTACAAGAAGACTGAAGCTCCAACAGCTGCATCCTGACGCTGTCTGTTAGTTTCTGATGTCATAGTTCACAACTCTGTCAATGAACCTCCGTTCTTTTTTTTCTGTTTCTTTCATTCATTCTGTCTTTGCTTTCTTGGTTTGTGTTTATTTTATTTTTTATTTTTTCTTTGTTTAAAGTTGCAGGAGGTAACCTCTGCTAATGAGCTAACAAGCTAACAAGCGCTCAGCTTGTTGCGCAGCGCGGATGATGAAGGCCCGAGCAGAGGAGGACGGCTTGTTCATGCTGCTGTGTTCTTCTGGTTGAAGATCAAACCTCCTTTGATTTCCAGTTTGTGTGTCTCTTCATCAGATCACAACTAACTGTGTTCCAGATGTTTTTCTGCGAGTCGGCAGAGGAAATAATTGCTGTCTGCAGCTGAACGTTTCAAGGACAGAGAGCTGTTGTCCTTCCACGCTGCAGGAAATGCTCCTCCTGAAATTTCATTTGGTCTAAACGGCCCGTCCCTTGTTTTTTAACGTTTCTTCAGTTTGAACAGACGTCCGACCATTTTCTTAATTTCTGTCTGTTCCTACATAATGAAAACTGAAAGGGGAACGAGAGACATGATCTCAAACAATCTGTTTGTTTTGACTTTTCTTCCCCCCTCAGTCTTGTCTGTGAGCCCTCGACTGTAACTAGAAACATTTTTTTGCAGTTTGTAATTTCAGCCAGCTGTGGAAATCACCACATCTGTCCAGCACGTGGGGGAGTCATATTTCTAAGAAACATCTCAGCAAACATTCATCATGCTGTCTGTTAAATGTGACGTGTGAAGGTCTGACATCCTGTTGTTGTTGTTGTTTTTGTGTACCTGTTGTGTTCGCACGGCAGCGAGGAAGCACACGAAGCAGGACTCGACCATGAACGAGGAGTGGAAGAGCATGTTTGGATCCCAGGAGCCGCCCTCCGCCCAAACCGCCACGGTAACTCCATCACCGTAAAACAGTGTGTGTGCAGGTGTGTCGCAGATTTCCTGCTGTTTGCTGCGTGCTGGTGTATGTGTGTGTGTGTGTGTGTGTGTGTGTGTGTGTGTGTGTGTGTGTGTGCGCACTGCCAGAGGCACATTGACACCAACACTGTTTTTTAAAAGGCTTTCATCACGTTCACTCAACATCTTTGTGAGATTTTTAGGTATTTTCCCCAAAACATACAGTGGTGAGGAAGAGGAGGGTCTGATCTCACAGATGATGTTATATGTTTTGAAATAAAATGGAAAAGTTCCCATCATGCCGTCCTCATACTCACAAACATTCAGTTTCCATCAATATGAAACCAATGAAAGTGTCACAGTGTCACATTGTTTTAGTAGAAACAAATGTTTTTACGGATCAGTCTAATTTTAAAATAAAGCCTTTTTTTTTTTTTTTAAACTGATGGAAACAAAATATCGTATTTTACAAACTATTCATTGGAAGCAGAAACTCAAGCTGTCGGTCAAATGTAGAAAGGAAAATATTTCTCCCGTAGATTTGTTGAAGAAGAAAGTAACACGAAAACAACGTACTCTCGTAAAGCAGAAATATGTCAGATTGGTTCTGAAGTACAGCACTTGGTTTTTGTTTTTGGTTTTTTTTTGATCGTTGATGAGGTTTGAGCCTGAAGCATCTCGCCACGACACGCTGTGAGTGTTTGTCTCATGTTTGTCCTCAGTTGGCTTCATCTCCGTGGCTCACAAACATGTGCTTCTTATTTCCTGCTCGCCTCACCTTCGGCCGCAGCAGAGACTAAAGTCTGAAGAGTTTTAATACGGAGGGAAACTTCGCCGTTGATGCAGTTTTTATTGTTTCGTTCACTTTGTTGGCTTCGTTTTATCTTAAATTTATAGTTTCAAGATGATCTGTTTTACATTAAATGGCTTTATTACTACAAGATTCTTTTTTCTAACAGCATCCAGACGTGTTGTTTAGTGACGTTTTGGCTTTGTTCTTGATATCGTTGTGGCACATTTTGAAGTAAATCTCATTTTAAAAAAGGAGCTAAATGATGAGCCATCAACGGACACATTCAGACTTTCAGTCCGTGAAAGAGTCTCGTCACTTTGAGGGACAAAAAGGACTTTATTTCTTGTTAACAAAGCGATTTCATGATAATTGACCCATCTGTAAAATCAGGTCCTGATGTGTTTTCAGGCTCCTGATGGACCCACGGGTCAGATCAGGAAGAGCGCCGTGGCCCCAGCCATGCCCGTGTTGCAGTCGGTGGCGAGCGGCCCCGCCTACCAGCGCCGCATCAACACCTGCAAGGCGGAGCTCCAGCAGCTGGTGCAGCAGAAGAGGGAGCAGTGCAGCGCCGAGCGCATGGCCAAGCAGATGATGGAGAGCGCCGAGTGGGAGAGTCGACCTCCTCCTCCCGGTAACAACAGACACACAAGCAGCACGACCTCCATTTTTGTTTTTACAGCATTTTAGAACTTTATCAATGATCAATGTTTGTGATCGGACAGACTGAAAATGTGACAAAGTCATGTCAGGAGCATCTGAACCTTCATCATCATCGTGTCTGTTTGTTTGTTTGTTTGTAGGGTCGAGGTCAGAGAAAAACTGACCAGGTTTAACATTTTAACCAACTAAAGTTTTTAAGTGAACTAAAACTCATCATTTCATTTTATTTGTTTAAAACTTGGTGCTCATCAGTTCCAGCTGATGTAATTACAGCCATCGATGTTTTTGTCATTTTAACTGGTCAAAGTGTCGTTCAGTGTCTGCCGTATTTAAATGCTGTCAGGTGTTACATATCTCTGTGCCTTCAAAATAAAATACAAGGCAGAAAAACTGAAAGTTCAGAGCAGATCCAAAAAGATCCAGCTGTCAAAAACAACTCCCCGCTGTGACCCGCTGACAGTTTGAGCTTTTGAAAGCTCAGATTTAATGTTAATGTAAAACAATCAGATCACAAAACGTCCTTCAGTCTGTGAAGACTCTAAAAACCAAAAATGCCGCTCAGACTTGATATTTCTACAGAAAGTGTTTTTTCCCCCAGACTGAAACTGTTTGCCAGTTTTGATCAGCAGCAGCGTCGGTTCAAACGCATCACTTCTGTGTCTGCGATGCTCATGCAGCTGTGAACGTGTGTTTCAGGGTGGCACCCCAAAGGGCTGCTGGTCGCTCACCTGCATGAACACAAAGCCGCTGTGAACCGCATCCGAGTCTCAGACGAGCACTCCATCTTCGCCACTGCGTCCAATGACGGCACGGTCAAAGTCTGGGACAGCCAGAAGATGGAGGGAAAGACCACGACCACCAGGTGAGTCTGTGAAGCCGCCACGATGACTGAAGACGCTCAGCAGCTCGTTACTGGACAAACCTCTGCACCGTCAGCTGGAGCTGTTTGGTCACGTGTGTGAGGTCGCAGACGGTTTGTGCTGAGCGATCGTCATTAGACATTTAATTGAAGATTCTCCGTCTGCATCGAGCCGCTCTTTGTGTGTGTGTGTGTGTGTGTGTGTGTGTGTGTGTGTGTGTGCGTGCTGGCGTTTCCTCGGGATGCTGCTCAGTGCGTCACGTTCTGCGCTCTGATGCACTTACACCATGTTGAGCTGCACAGAGCAGAGAAATCAGACAACGGCAGGAACAGCACAAAGAATCATCTTAATTTTCAAAATAAAATACCCTTTGCAGACCTCCAGCTGGATCATTAAACAGACAAAATAGAAGAAGCATAAAACCAAGTTTATCACCAGAGAAAATGCTCTCTGCCTCTGAAATGCTGCCGGTGGTCCTGCAGAAGCTTTTCTCCTGACAGATGGATGTGAGAGGTCGTGGAAAAGTTTAAATCCTGACAATGAAGAACGACGCTGCAGATAAAGTCGATCCAAAGCTGCTACACTCCCTGTTTCTCTCCCTGTGAGGCAGACTGAGCTGAGAAAACATGTCAGCTGTGTGTGTGTGTGTGTGTGTGTGTGTGTGTGTGTGAGTCCCTTTGTTGTCTCACACAGCATCATTGTTCACACTGTGTCCCTGCAGGTCGGTGTTGACGTACACTCGTATTGGCGGTCATGTGAAGACGTTGACCTTCTGTCAGGGGTCACATTACCTCGCCGTGGCCTCAGACAACGGATCCATCCAGCTGTTGGCAGTCGAAGCGAATAAACCGCCAAAATCCCCCAAAGTTCAGCCTTTTCAGACGAGGTGACGGAAACAAATCCACAGGTGAGATCTGTGTGCTGACAGATCACATTACTCAGTGCTTCTGTGTCCGTCTCTCAGGTGTCTGGACCTGCGGGAGGACGGCTGCGCAGTCGACATCCACCATTTTAACTCGGGCGCACAGTCGGTGTTGGCATACGCCACCGTCAACGGCTCGCTGGTTGGCTGGGACCTTCGCTCCAACTCCAACGCCTGGACGCTCCGTCACGACCTCCGCCTCGGACTCATCACATCCTTCACCGTCGACATGCACCAGTGCTGGCTCTGCCTCGGTGTGTGTTTGTGTGTTTGTGTGTGTGTCTGGCCTTCGTTGCTTTTCTGTTGAGGACTTTTTTTTTCATGCGTCATTTTAACCAGAGACTATTTTTTTTTTTTTTTTTTTTTAGGGTTCAGGTTGACAGACAGTTATGATAAATTTTGAATTAATTTCAAAAAGTCCTCAGAGGAAATAAATGTGTTTTAATTCGCACACCAGCTGTAATCTGATTTTCCCACCAAAGTTCATAAAGAAATCAAATATCAGCCGAGGAAACTTTGTCCCGTTCCTCAGTGACCGAATTTCTTTCAAAGCTGCTGAAATGTGCTTTGCTGTCTGAACACTGTGATGGAAAAGTTCACATGAAAAAACCAACAAGTTTAACCGACTCAAACCGATGCCGTCGACTGATCGTTCACATCCTCGCTGAAACACAAACATCCATCACAACTGTCTTCAGACTGCTGTGATATCAAACTTCACTTCACTGCAGAAGATCCACAGTATGGGGAATATTTTTGCCATCTTTCAGCCATCTGCTGCTTTATTCCCGTTTTGAGGTCAGTGAGTGGACATTGGACATTATTGTCCATGTCAGCTCCTGTAGTTTACCTACAGACTCTCTCTGCTTTCCAAATTACTACCAGTACGTACTACGACTGCCCTGACCAAGTATGTACTGTTGCATACAGTATGCACACAGTTGTAACATACTACTTCGCTATAATAGTGCGCCCGTACTTTTGACCCTCTATATTCAAAACAGTAAAAGAAGATATGAAGGATTCTTTTTGCACAGCAGTTTCTTTCCTCACGTAATTTGCTGTGTGGAATTAAAATCATAAATAAACTAAGTGGTAATATTCCTTCAAATGAAAGGTGACGTTTGTTGTGAATTATTAACTGAACTTCGCGCAGCAGTTGTATAAAAATAATTTATTCGCTGTTCACGCGAGTCGCATTACATATGTGTCGTATTTACACTTGAATGCGCTGTCATCTGTCATCTGTCATCTGTCAACGAGCTGTCAAATGTCTGCGCTCTCGGCTTTGTTTATGGCATAATCACGTGACGTGCTGTGATGCACTTCCTTTGCGCAGAGGATTGTGGGTAAGAATAGCCAGAAAAGCATGCTGGTTTGTATCCTGCAAGATCCAACCACAAGTAGTGGGACATCCTGATATTTTTGGCAGACTGCATTTGACATACGATGTATTGGGACATATTCATTCTTTTTTTTTTGCGTACTAAACAGTATAGTAGTGTGTGACTTGGAACGCAGCATCTGTGTTTTCTTCACAGGTACGAGCAGTGGCACCATGGCCTGCTGGGATATGCGGTTCCAGCTCCCCATCTCAAACCACTCCCACCCCGCTCGAGCACGAATCAGACGACTGCTGATGCATCCGCTCTACCAGTCCTCCGTGATCGCAGGTGAGAGGGTGAAAACTGAGCTGTGTCGGTCTGTTCAGAGGAGCCCCCCAGTGTCTGTCTGTCTGTGATCGTCTCTGTCTTCTCCACGTCATTGTTCAGATGCAGTGTTTCCCACACACGCCTTTATTTGTGGCGGCCCGTCACATTATCAACACTGTCCGCCACAAACAGATTTTCTTTTTTTGTTTTTTAAAGATATTTTTGGGGGCTTTTTGGGCCTTTATTAGGACAGGACAGCTGAAGGGTGGACAGGAAACAGGGCAGAGAGAGGGGGAATGACATGCAGCAAACGACCACAGGTGGAATCGAACCCGGGTCCGCTGCAGCGAGGACACAGCCTCTGTATATGGGGCGCCCGCTCTACTGACTGAGCCACCGGGCACCCCCACAAACAGATTTTCTGTTTGCAGAGTTACTCATCCTGTTCAATCACTCAGACGGCACAGCAGTGAATAATCTTTTTTTAGTTTATCAGTGAAACCAACGAAGAAGAGGAGCTTCCTGTTGTCTCAGAGGCAGGAAGTAAACAGGACTTACGTGTTGAGATGTTACCTGCTAAATTGAAGAGAGTTAAGAGAGTTGGAATAAAAGACAAAGTGTGTGTGTGTGTGTGTGTGTGTGTGTGTGCGTGCTGACAATAAGTTGGTAGCAGCAGCTGAACACGAGCGAAGCCGTTAACCAGCTGCGTTCTTAAAAGGCGAAGAC
>JAQLOL010000025.1:615189-629152 GCA_029783665.1 Naso thynnoides | reverse complement strand
CATACCAGCTTCATACCGGTAAAACACTACCGCCTTTGTCCACAGGGGCCGCCAAAATCATCATTAAATGAAAACTATGTCCAGGGGCTTTAATAATATTGGTATTGGCCCAACACATCCCAATTGATCAGGCCCTAAATTTTAGTGTCTTTTTCTGCTATACCGACACCTCAGTAACACGTTTTTGCCCCCCCATGAATCCATACTTTCGTTTTGTTCTGGACTCTGGTACATGAATATATTGTAAAGTTTTCTGGTTTATGCTGGCATAGTGGTTAGTACTGTCACCTCATAGGTATAAGACCATGGGTTCAATTCCCAGCTGGGGTAGGACCTTTTTATGTGACATTGCATATTCTCATCTTCTTCTGCCTCTCCCTGTGTCTGTGTGGGTTTTTCTCCGTTTTCCCCCACCATCAAAACATGTACATAAGGTCTGTCTCCAGTCAGCACCCTTAGCCGAGGTACTGGCTTAGAATCTGGAGAAGGGCGCTGCACTGTGGCTGCCCAATACTCCTCAGGGATGGATTAAATGCAGAGAACAAATTTCACTGTACATTGTGTATGTGACTAATAAAGTACCTTTGTCTTTACTCGTTGTTTGTTAAGAAACAACCTTGTTTACCATTGACATCTCTAACACATCATTTTTATAGCACTCTGAATGTCATCCATGCTCTTACTCTTGGTGGAGCTGCAGAGGGCAGAAGACAGATTTCCATACAGAGTTTCCAGGTGCTCAAAATTGTCCACATTGAAAACCTTGGATGTGTCGCCTCCAGCCATGATGTGCAACTCATCCAAGCTTGCATTTTGAACTCCAATACTGAAGATAATGACCCCATTCTTTCGCAGTGCATCAGAAGTTTCATTCAGGTCACGATGGTCATGGGCGTCCCCATCTGTGATCACCATGAGAATCTGTGGAACGTTGAGTTCTTTCCGACCACCATGTTCAGCATTAAAAAACTGCTGTGAGTAATTCAAGGCCTTGGCTGTGTAGGTGTTTCCTTCTGGTGACTTCATCTCTTTTATTGCTTTGAGGATGTCTCGTTTGGCGTAATGGGTGTTTAGTTGGAAATGAGACTCTGGTTGAGTGGAATAGAGAATGACCCCAAAACGAGTAAAGTCCTTACCAACTGTGGTTTTGCTTACTACTGACACCATAAACTTCTGCATGCTTTCAAACTGTGTCGAATTTATGCTTGAGGACCTGTCCACCAGGAAAATTATATCAGCTTTCTTACACTCTGGTTGAAGAGAAAAAGACAAAGGACAAAAAAATGGAATAAATACGGGAGGTGAAGAACAGACTAGTTTTCATGTTCTGCTAAAAAATATGCAGCAACAGCAAAATTTAAATCAATTTATGTTTTTAATGATACCCCGACTCTTCTCCTCGGGGAACCATGGAAAGTGAATATTCATGTTGCTTTAATGTGACTTATTTGTATTTATGATTTTGTTAACTGGAAGGCCAATCACCAATTTCACATTTTACGAGCTGATACTCTTCTGAAGGGTTCTTTGGGTGATCTCATGCTTCTCTTACCTCTAGTTGGATCGCAGAGCTCTAAGGCCACCTGGCTTTCCAAGTCTTTCAGCGCATCAAAGTTCCTCTCAGTAAAGACCTTGTCCAATGATCCACTGATCTCTACCAGCTGGTTTTTGTTGGCTTTGTCCACGCCGATGGTATAGACCACCACTCCCTTGGCCCTCAGAGCAGCAGCGGGATGTTTTACCACGTCTTGGGCCTCTCCATCAGTCATCACTACCAGCCTCTGCCTCAGGCTGGGACGCCCTCCTCTGGCTGCATCAAAATACTGCGACACATTCGTGATGGCTGCACCTGTGAGTGTGCCTCCACCAATCTGCTGCATACCATCGATGGATCTCAACATTTCTTCTTTGCTGTAGTAGCGGTTGAGGGGAAAATGTAGGTTTTGAACGGTGCTGAACTGCATGACACCAACATGCACCTCATTCTGCCCGATCATAGACTTGCTGATGACAGATTTCATGAAGTCTTTCATTTTCTGGTAGTCATCTGGATAGATGCTTCCTGAGCTGTCAGCTAAGAAAAATACATCTCCCAGAACTTCACTGCAAGCTGTGGACAGGGAACACAGATATATTAATGAGGTGTTTCTCTGTTTCCTCTTTTCTTGCTTACTGGCATTAAGACATTCAACTAGGAACATGAATTTAATTATGGCGTCTGTAAAGGAGATTTTAGATCCAAGGCTTGAAACTACAAATGACGAGGCAGTCACATTTCTTTGAGTTAATTAATAAAAATAGCAAAATGCACACACTTTAACAGACTAACAAACGCCCCAGCATCAGTTTTTCTGAACTGCTTTCCAACAAGTTCTGCTTTGACTTTGCTTTTTATCCACATACAAAATTTTAAAGATAAGACTGACTGTCTGTCTCTCTGTCTCAACCAAAACAACCAACGTCACCTTTGCTTTTGCATGAAGGTTCTCTGATTAGCGTAGCACATTTGTTTACCCTGTGAATTATGCATCCTTGACAGAATTTGTATGTATCCTTGCATCCTTGGCAGATTTTTTTCAAAACCCAAGGCCTACCACTTGCTGCTTAGATACTCAAATTTTTACAAATTCAAAAGGTCCTGAAGACCATAGTTATTAAAGTTTTTTAAGTCTCATCTATATGCCCCAGTGATAAATAACTTTAGGCCAATATCGAACCTGCCTCCTTCAGGAGAGATTATTAAAAAGGCTGTTTTGCAACAACGTAATTCTCTCTTGGTGCAAAACAATGTTTTTAAGGCTTTTCAGTCTGGATTTCAGCCCACCACAGCACTGAGACTGCACTCGTTAGTCTTCACCTGAGCATCAGTGCATCAAACACTTCAGTTTTAATATTACTGGACCTCAGCGCAGCATTCGTCACAGTTTACCATCAGATACTGTTCAACAGACTAAAGAGTGGAAGGGATTTTCTGGCCACATGATCAACAGGTTTAAATCATATTCAAAAGATATTACTACTCATTGTCAATCATGTAATCACAATCTCGGAATCCATCAGCTGCATTTGCCATTTGACTTCCGCCAGACTGCGATACAGCCTCTGGGGGCAAACCCCATTATTCTTGGGCTATTGTTGGAGGAGCTGAATTTCTGTTTCTGACTTCCTTCTCCACGTGCCGCTCCCTGTTTATAGTCAGACTGTGTACAGTCTGACGCGAGAATGGAGTTGGAGTTGAGAGACCACATCTGCCAGCGGATCTTTTCACAAGTAGCCTGTTTACACGCCGTTAACAGTTGACAGTCTGCCATTAATTATACACTACACTACAAAAGACTACAACCAGAAACCAGGGCTTTTCTGGCACCAAGATCGCCCTACCTGGCCTACAGACTACATTCAGTGCATGTGGAGTCTGTTCATAGAGACTAATGTAATTATGACTCAGAGCAATTAGAAATCACGCGTGTACTCCTCAAGGTTCCATTCTTGAGCTGCTTCTATTCAACATGTAGTTATATGCTAATACTCAGATAATCAAACATTATGGCATCTCCTATTATGCAGATCAACAGTCAATTCTAAGATTCACTTACTCTCATATTTAGGATTTATATCATCAGTCAAACCTTTGTTTAAAATTAAACATAGTAATGCCACGATTAAATTATTAGTGTAAAACTACAGCTCTCATAAAAGATGTCTTCACTGTATGTTTCTTTCATATTCATGATTTTTATCTTCCCATTTTCATCCCAATGCAACACACAACACTTTTTATGTTACAAATGTAATGGTAGTTTCAAATGAGGTTTTCTCACTTCTGAAGCAATACCCACTTCCAGTTTCACTTAAGCTCTCCACATGCTAGCTATGCCTGTTACAGTCCAGTCCAGTTTCCTTACCGTCTGGAGAACAGATGTCTCTGATAATGTCACTACTAATTGACTTCAGGGCATCAAAGTTTGTGACAAAGAAAGTTCTCCTCTGGTCGCCAGCAATCTCATGCAGTTGAGTCTCGTTTGCACCTTTCACCCCAATGGCAAAGGTTATAACACCCTGGTCCCTCAGCTTTTTTGCAGGAGCCTTGACTGAATCCGTGGAGCTTCCATCAGTGAGGACAACCAGGTACTCTGGGACTTTGTGACCACGCGTTTCCGCTGCTGTTTTGAAATGGGTTTCCATAGATGATATTGCCCTTCCTGTCTCTGTCCCACCTCCAAGGTGTCTAATTCTCTTCACAGCCCTCTCCAGGTTTTCAGCATCTGAGTACTTTGTCAGGTCAAATTCCAAAGTTGGTAAACTTGCATATTTCACAAGCCCCATGCGAATATGTTGGGGCCCAATATGGAAGCTCTGAATAAATCTGAAGATGAACTCCTTCATATCATTGAAGTTATGGTATTCGATGCTTCCTGAGTCATCCATCAGGAAGAAGATGTCTGCCTCATCCTTCTGTGCACATGCTGGAAAGGAAAAGCAACTACAAATGTTAGTTCTTTTCACATAACAGAGGAAAGGGAAATAATGTATATGTAATTACTCAATCTCATGTCTTTAAACTAATTTAATTTGTGTGTAACAACATGCACATGAATAAAAACCTTGACTTTCTATGTTTGCAAATGTTGTGAATTTTCACGTAACCATAGATGACTATCAAAAAGCACCAGTTCAAACCTTCTTTGATGTCTGTATTGCTTGCAGTTATCCTGGTCGTTTTGTCAGCTATGTCATTGCACATGGTTTTCTGCAGGGTCCGCTGAAGGGGTTTTAGCTTGGTGAAACTGTCCACTTCAAAGACATGTGTAGAGGGGGGATGAGACGCCATCTCCACCAATTCAGTCCTGTTCGCTTGTTCAATTCCAACAGCATAAATGGTGACGCCGGCCCGACGGAGACTGATTGCTGCTTTGCTTACATCATCCTCGGATTTACCATCTGTGATCACCACCGCCACCCGCTGGACACGACTCCTGCTGCCCCTTTGATCTGTGAAGACTTCTTCTAGAGTGAAGTTTAGGGCAGCTCCAGTACATGTGCCACCACTACGGTAAGGCAGAATATTCACAAACTGCAGGATTTCATCCTTGTCATTGAACATGTTAAGGTAGACTTGTGCAATGGGCTTTGTGTTGTATGTAACAATGCCTATTCGGACTCTAGACAGACTAACATCCAGGCCGCCCACAATTGAGTGCAGGAAGGTGCGCACAAGTTGGAAATTGAGGATTCCAATGCTTCCTGACTCATCAACGATGAACACAATGTCTGCCACGTTAGCTCCTTTGCAATCTGTGAAGGAAGTGTAATTTGTTAGCATGAGCCATCTGCTACTTGATCATTTGTATATGTTAACATACTCTTAAAACCGCTGCTTTTAGTGTTACTTCTTGCAAAGCCCAGCATACTTAAGGACATACGAGTGGGAAATCTATAAAGGTGTCAAAGGTAACAAAAAGGCATAAATGTGTTTAAAAGGTAATGAATGTACTTAACATAAACACCTGCTTGAGCAGCACTGAATAATACAGTATTTTAAAATTTTTCACAGTTTAGTCAGAATGTAGTTTAAAGACCAAAGAATTTTAATCTCATTTGTTCCAGATGCAGCTGTACAATGCCCTCCTTTGATTTCTAAATGAAAAATCACAAAACAAGTAGATACAAATGCTGGTCAGATGGGTGAGTGCACAAAGGAATGATGCATGATGTTTCTCACCCATAGAAATCGCTCTTCTGTCTTCTTGAATAAAATCAAAGGTAAACTCAAATGGACCGACAGGACCAGGAGGACCAGCAGAACCAGGAGTAGAAAAATCAAATCTATAACTCTCATGGACAAATAATTCTGTAACATCTATTGTGGCACCTGGGCCCCTTAAGTTGACAATTATGCCAGCTGATCGGATCATACTAGCCGCCTTATACAGAGAATCATCTGCGATGTTTCCAGTTATGACGTACAACTGCTGTTGGAAGCCTAGGTGTGCACGGCCTCCCGCCTCTTCGGTAAAATAATGAGAGCAGACGTGCTCCAAGGCAGCACCAAGGTTATGCGGTTCGTTACTTTTTGGGCGCAGACGGAAACTTTTGATGCCATCTATGGTCTCCTGTTTGGTTTGGAAAGCGTTGAGAAGGAATTCAGAGGTGATCCCTTTTCCATACTGGGCCAAACCAATCCTGTTGGTGGACGCTCCCACATTCAGTGTATCCATTTTTTTTAGAAATGCATTCCTAAACATAGTGAACTGTCTTTGAGTCAGGCTGTTGTCCACCAGGACGAAAAAATCAGTAAATTTTTGTGCCAAAGCTGAAGGAAAACAAACAAAAAAAAACATGTTACATTTTATCACAGCATAGTATAGTCTAAATGTCAGATTAAAGGTGTCATTTTGCTCTGAACAAAGAGCTTTTCTGATCAATTAAGTGTACAACCACGATTTCTGTCTTCTGTCTTTCCAAGACAGCCCTCAGATTTAGATCATTCCACTCGGATAGACAAGGAACCAAAGAGTTAAGCTAAACTGTCCTTCATCTTAAATAGCTCTCTTTTTTAGCTTTCAAACGACTAATATTCTCATGTGGACAAGCAAAGGCGACATTAAGACTATCTTCAGAAAGTGTGCATCATTATCCCCATTTGTACATTACATTATGACTGGCTGCTCTCTTAGACCAGCGGGATTTCATCCTGCCTTTGAGTGGGTCAGTGGAACAGGTACACCTCTGCTTTTTAACATATATGGACAAGATTTTGTAGGTACTAGAATTTTAAAAGTGAATTGACAACTTCACTACCTCTTTTCGCATTTGTTAAAACAAATCTTTAGACTTTTTTGAAAAGATGACAACCAAAGTGGACTGCAGACCATCATCAAATCTTGCAGAACTGCTGCAATTTCATACTCCTGCCAGGTCGCTTGGGTTGGCTAACCAGCTGTTGCTGGAAGTTCCTAAGACAAGATTGAAGACCAGAGGTGACCGAGCCTTTGGGGCGGCTGCCCCGAGGCTTTGGAATAACCGGCCCTGGCACGCCAGGTCTGCCTAGACCCTGGAGATCTTTAAGTTCTCTTTGAAGACACACCTTTTCTCATTGGCTTTTAATTCATGTTGAGCTGAACTCCTGTATTTGTGTTGTACATAATGAGTCGTGTAATGTATTATTGTTGTTGTTTACTGCATTGCTTTATGTCTGTTCTTTTATATATGAGGATCTGTGCAGCACTTTGGTCAACCTCAGATATTTTAAACATGCTTTATAAAAAAAAAAAGATTGAGTTGAGTTGAGTTGAGTTGTGATCATAAAAGTGGTAAAATAACTAAACTGTGAAGTAGACCCTCTATTTTAGAACAGGGTTGGGATGACCAATCTAACAGTTTAAATTCAACCTAATAGAAACAAACCTCATTCGAAGTCACAAAAGCTTTAGGTCTGTGTGCATTTCAAAAGACAGAATCTGCCTTTTCTTGTTTCATTATTTTTATCTTTATTGCAAAATGATGAATTTGGGTACTTTATAATTTATCCTCCTGCCCTTGCCTTACCCAGTCTCCGATCCACAATGGGGACACAAACCATTTGTAGCAATTTCCCTGTCAGCTTCTGCATATCCTTGTAGCTATCAAGGTAGAAAAGGTAGCGCGCCGAAGGCTTGTTAGCAATGGACTCTAGCTGGGTTTTCTCGGCGTGTTTCACACCGACGGCAAACACGATGACGTCACTCTTCCTCAGGTCCTGTGCAGGCTTTATCACATCATCGCTGGACTTCCCGTCTGTGATGACCACAGCAATCTGAGGCACCCGCTCTTTGGCTCGGCTACCTGCCTCTGGGGTGAAGTACTCATCCAACAGGAAGTTGATGGCCTTGCCCGTTTTTGTCTTTCCTTTTCGGTAGGGAAATTTGCCCAACTCAGTCAGCAGGGATTCCTTGGTCATGTGATCCTTCAGCAGGAACTCCCGGTGGGGCTCATCACTGTACTGAGCCAAGCCGATCCGAACTTTGTTGGGACCAATGTCGAGGGCCTTAGTGATGTTGCTGAGAAAATACTGAACCTCTTTAAAGGTAGCAGAGCCAACGCTGGAGGAGCCATCGACCAGGAAGACGATGTCGGCCACTGTGGCATTTTCACACTCTGGACAGGAGAAGAGTAAGGTCAGTGTTACGTGTGCAAAAATCAATATTCTGGTAAAAAGTTACAAAGACTCAAGTAGCATTACAGGTCCCAGTGTCACAAACAATGATGAACTAATGGAATATTGTACCGTTCGCTTTGCATAGCTCCAATTTCATCGGCTCTGACAAGACAGGAAACACTAGCTGTTCATTGAATAACCAGTTTAAGCACTCCATACAGGTTGGCAGGGGATTAAAAACATGGCCGCCGTGAACACCGCCATCTCCACACACACACGACCATCCAAGTGGCAGGTCATGGCGCTGCAGCCCTCCCCAACAGTCCCAACTCCTTCTTCTCTAGGTTTGAGACAAATAACACCGCCCGTCTCAAAGAAGTCATCTCCTCCCTTACGCCTGCAGGAACCAATCTCTTCTTCAGTACGGAGGAGGTGGTGAAAGCCCTTTAAAAAACCAAGGCAAACACAGCACCTGGCCCAGACAACATCAGCTCTCGCGTGCTGCGGTGCTGCGCGGAGCAGCTGGGGGACGTGTTTCAGAAACTGTTTCAGAGATCAGTGGACACCAGCACAGTTCCCCAGTTGTGGAAGCGTTCCACTGTGGTCCCCATCCCGAAGAAGTCCTAAGTTAAGACCCTAAAGGACCTCAGGCCTGTGGCTCTCACCTCACTCCCAATGAAAGCGATGGAGAGAGTCATAAAGAAGCACATCATCAAGGCCTGCCTGTGTGTGCCTTTTAATTGCCCCTAGGGGACAAATAAAGTTTTACTGAATTGAATTGAATTAAGAGGAGCAGTGTGCTTGTGTGCATCTGTATTGTGCCAAATTATAATGCCGGTGCTGACAAAGCATGCCATGCTTGGGCACAGTACAGAGCGCTCACACTAGTCAACAGTGCTTTAAATGGAAAAAATAAGTGCCAGTTCTTCCCATATTCACCTTCTGGCAGGAATGGGAATCGGGTGGCCGATATTGGCGAATCATCAAGTAATAGTATACAGTATCCTTTGCTTTTCCCCATTTACCCAACATTGTTGTGACTCACTCTGAAATGCAGCCGGTGGGTGTTGACATACGACAGAGCAAGCCGACACATAGCAGAGCTGTTCTGGAGCACACATGCAACCTTAATCCCAGGGTCAGTGCATGGGGGTAGCATTAATGAGACGTCTCACTTCCGCAAGAACAAACAAGTGAGTGCCATTCAGTCACCGGAAAAAGAGAAAGGAGAGCATCATGTAGTGTATAAAGTAATGAATCACCAAGAGACACTAATTCAGAGAGAACAGGAAAGGGTACTGGGAGCTTTTGAGAGGTCCCAGTATGTCGAAAAAAGTCCCGGTACACCAGGGAGTAAAATCTAGAGGTGGGGGTACTGCACACCCGTGTGTACCGGCCCACTTAAGGCTGGTCAGACAAACTGGATTTTTGGTGCGCTCAATACAGATTGCCTCGTGTGAGTGCGCCCTTAGTTGCACAAACAGATAGACAGAAACAAAAATGCTGTGCACGTCAAGTCCCGCACCTAGCACATATAGGAAGCTTTGCTATTACACATGTTATCAATAATATTATCAATAATAGGTGATCACTGATAATATCAAAGTTCTAAAAGGCGACATGAAATGTAAGTTGACTAGAGGCTGACAGTCAGCTACAGAAGCTACAGAAGCTACAGAAGAAGAGCTGTTACAGCCCGAGAGGGAATATGTCTGTGTGCAAAACAGCTCTTTCTCTGATGGAACAGGCTCCATTTCAGGGACGGCCGCGCTGGAAATAGGACAGTGGCATGAAGGATTGTGGGACGGCGTGTGTCGCTAGTGTGGGGTTATTCGTTGTACATAATAGGGGCAGCTGTTTTGTCGTGGTGCCACGCAACGCTGTGGCAGCAGTGAGTTTCAGCTTTTAGAATGAAAATGTCAAACCCTGCACAAAGTGAGGCCATGTGTCAACCGTTTCCACTGAAATAGATTTTACCATTTTGAAGCAACATGGTGACAGTGAGGGCGGCGTGAAAAAAAGGACTGGAAACTAGTTTCAAAGCTTTTTGATTTCAGTCGCCCAAAATGCTGTTTTGGCATGAAAGACTGTTTCACGTTACAATGACACAACACATTTTAGACTCAATTTCAGCAGCTCATTTTTGGGTCAGTGATTCAGGTTGAGTTCATGTACCAAAGCAAGTCCTTACCGCAGCCTCACAGTGTTCCTACATGTCATCGTCCTTTATCCACATCAGCCACATAGGTTACATAAGCCCCGCCCATTTTCCCCAAAACAGCTTCATCTATGAGATATGGTGTTTGCGTTTCAGAAAGTAGCTGAAAATGTGTGACAGTGTTAGTTCCAAAGAACGTCTGCGTCAAAATCCTTCTTCACGCTAATATTCCAGCTAGGAAGGAACTACTTTTCCAGGCGTAATGACTTTGGTTTTCACAGATGCACTATCTCCTTTTGTCTCCTTTGTATTGTATATACATTTATTTGTGGATCACTTTTTTCTTGTTTTTTTTTTTTGTTCTCATGCTCTTTTAAATTACTTGTTTACTCTATTTAATAATATTGTTATTTAAATTGTCTTTCTTATTGAATTCAAAAGCCTAGCCAGGGACAAAGACTGCAAATTAGCTTAAGCTAGATGTCTTACATACATCACATTTTCCCAAATATTTGTGGCTATGCTGAATGCACTGTCCCTGTTAAATTAACAATAAAATAAAACAAAGAAATATTATTGTGCTTTGGAGACACATGCCATATGGCATGTCAATAAAGCCATTTGTGTTTGAAAAAACTGAGAGAATAATAATAACATTAATGTAACAATGCAATTCATTCTAAATTTATTTTTGTTTGTTGTTTTTGAATACACTAAATTCTTGTTGTGTGTAAATATGATGTTGACATGGAGAAAAAAATTCACGCTTTGTCTTACAAATGGAATCTGTCAGCGTACTATCTGTTGTTGTTAGGGGACTTGACAACAACAGATAGTACACATCAATACAAAGCATACGCTGTGCGTCAGAGATGACCTCGGGGCGAGAGTGTAAACACCCACCTGGTACTTGAGCAGCAACACCGCAGAGATACACCGCTACGAGGACGCTGAAAAGAAGAGTCATCGTTCCCTTCATGCTAAGACGGCTGCAGAGTTTCTGTCCTCCTACACACATAGCGTTAAAAGAGGTAGATCAGTTTGGAAACTTTTTTTTTCTACACTTGGAAACATTATCTTCAGTTGAACCAATTACAGAGGAAACTAAAACAGGAAAACAGAAAAGAGACAAATTATAATAAACACTTCAAACAAATCTGCCAGTACAAGTTCAGAAAGAGTCATGAAAGAAATGCAAAGTGACAGATGGCACCGAGGAGCATACAGGAAGTGATGTCATCATTTCTGAACACAACTTTATCCACTGTGAACTCATGACTGCAGGCGCTGCAGCTAAACACTGTATAATGTGTGTGCATGTTTTCACATCACGCTATGTTTGGGAAAAATCTAAATGGGGAGCACTGGTGGTCTCATGACTGTGGATCCCAGGGCACGCTGGAGTGCCCGGAAAGGCACTTTTTTAAAAAATATATATATTATATTGCCACTTGTCATAGCCAGAAACTTTCAAAACCGTTGATTTTCAAGATTTCAAACTGTGACTTTTCATTAAATTTGTTTTGTCTTCTTTGAAAATCTGCCAAATTTGTTTTGTCTTCTTTGAAAATCTGCCAAAACCAAACTGTTTGCTCTGGAAAAAATTCTGTGTTCCTTTGTGCCCTCGTGAGGCCCTGAGTGATTCAGACAGGCCCTCCCCTCACCTCTATATCATTCATGAGTGCAGTGAACCCTGAGCACTGCCTGGCAGGATGCCTTATGCAGCCTGAATATGAGCTACGGAGTTACTTCTGCATGTATGTAGAGCCACCAATATATTTTTCCCGTGTTCCTCAGACTTGAAGGCACCTAAAAATATGTTGCATAATGCTGATTCCTTATTTTTTGGATTTTTTTGTAAATTAAAAAAAATCAGAGTAATTTAATGTTTAGTTTTTCTTTTTTATGAGTTAGAGCATTACAACTTTGTGACAATGCACAGGAGACATTGTTGAGTTCCCTCTTCCCCTTGCCATGGTTGTCCTGAATCCACAGAGGTGCAGGACTTTATATTGAGGCCACAGTGAGTACAAATGTGACGGAAGCAAAAAATGACCAAAAACTTCTTGGGATTCTGAGGGTTAGTGCAACATGTGACATCTCAGTGCCCAGTACAATACATTTCCTACACAGAGGTCAAATCAGTACAAAAAAGGGTTTGGCAGCACAATGAAACTGATCCCGCCCTCGGGACTTGAACTCAAGCAGCCTGGGTGGAAACCAGTTTGACTTCCAGAGACCTCCCCTTTAAATCGTGCCCCATTAAATAAGACGAAGTTAAATGATCTGAGGCACATTTGTCCAGATGTTTCAGCCAAAATCTTCCGGTATTGTTCTGTAAAATGTGCTAAAATGTTAAAGCCCCTTCAGCACAAAGCAGAGCTGCGGGCTGTTTTGTTTTTTATTGATGACAAAATCATTGAGCAAGTACAAAAGAATTCAGCCGCAAACAATTCTGCCTCAAAATGAAACCACTTTGAGTGTGTTGCTCCCTCACATTCACAGTCACTATGTGTTACTTCAACTCTCATTACTTCCAGAACTCACAAACCTGTCTGTGGCTCTGAGTCCGACTGAGGAGCAGTTTGGAAAGGAAATCACTTACAGACGACAAAGCAACAGAACTTATTCCACTGGATTACTTTTCTCTTAGATTAGATTAGATAAGATCAGATGTACTTTTATAGTCCTCGTAGGGAAATTTGTTTTGGATTCTGTCCCTTCTGCAGTTTCACAAAATATAAAAGTAGACATCTAACAACACCTGTTCTCGTACACGAACAACATATACACACTCGCCTGCATGCCTGTGAACAGCAGCAGCATCTGATGGTCATGTATTGTACAACTCTTATAGCAGAAATAATGACATATATGACATATTGCGAAACCCATACAGCCTACTCATTGCACAAATGAATTATAGCACAACCTATACGGCCGACATTGCACATAGGCAGGAATGAATGTTTGTTTTGGTTCAGCTAACACTTGGGAAGCCTGAATCTTCTACCAGAGGGTAGAAGCTGAAATTCCGGGTGAAGAATGAGGGTCCGATCAGACACTATTTTTTGCGCCTGTCCGATAACCGGCTGTTCATAGACTGTCTGGAGGGGCGGATGGTTTTTGACCCCCATAATCTTCATAGCTGTCTGTACCAAACGGGCTGTCTGTGATTTTGACTGCACCATCAGGTTCCCATACTGGTTGAAATACCGTATCTTAAAATACTCTCCAGTACAGCATGGTAAAATAACATTATAAATTTTTTGTTCAACTCCATGCGCTCTGAGTCTATGTAAAAAATACATCCTGTTGAAGTCTGAGCATGGGCCTTCCAGCTGAGTGCACTGTCAACATGTACACTGAGATACTTGTGTGGGCAGACCTGGGTGATGGGTACTTTGTTTAAGACTACCGGCCTGGGGTCACCTACGGCCTTCGGGTCAAACACCGTCTCCTCAGTCTTGGTCACGTTTAGCACAAGAAAGTTGTTATTACACCACTGGATACATTTCTTGATTCAGAATAATAAGCTGATGGACTTCTATCCTCGTGCATAAGTCAGGTCAAGTCAGTTTTATTTATATGGCGCCATATCACAACAAATGTTATCTCATGACACTTTACAAACAGAGCAGGTCTAGACCAGACTCTATGTATTTACA
>JAQLOL010000025.1:592856-615089 GCA_029783665.1 Naso thynnoides | reverse complement strand
AAATATGACAAAAATAACATAGTGTGGTGAATGTGCAAGGTCACAACATGTAGATGGAGTGTGTTGGAGATTTTTGGATGTGTTTTAGAGGCTTTAGACGGCGGTACAGGCGTCTCTCTTTCACTTCCACTTCCTGCTCGCACGGCTCGGGCATCAAATGACCTACTGGACACGTAGAGAAGGGGAAGGTGTCTGTGTTTTTGTCTTACATCCAGATTTTAGATGAATTGGCTACATTCCCAAAAAAGAGTAGTTTTCCTTTAAATTCTGTACCAGCTGTGTGATGCTGGTGTGTGTTGCCCCAAACTGCCCCACTACAGAAACCGGTAGCTGTGCATTTTTCTCACCGTCTGCAGAACAGATGTCTGTGATGATGTCATCCTTGATGGGCCTCAGAGCATCGAAGTTATTGACAAAGAAAGTCCTTTTACTATCACCGGCAATTTCTTGCAGCTCAGTTTCATCTGCACTTTTTACCCCAATGGCGTAAACGATGACGCCTTGAGCCCTCAGGCTTGCAGCCGGATTCTTGACCTCATCGGTAGATTTTCCATCAGTGATGACCACCAGGTACTCTGTGACTTTGTGACCACGAGAAGTCATTGCTCTATCGAAGAGCGGGCCCATGAATTCCAGTGCTTTTCCTGTCTCGGTCCCGCCACCAATTTGTTTAATATCTTCAACAGCTTTCTCCAGTGACTTGACATCCGAGTGGGTTGTCAGATCAAACTCTAAGTTGGGCGAATCTGCATATTTTGTAACACCTATGCGGACATGATCTGGCCCAATGCGGAAGGTATGAAGAAACTCAATGATGAACTTCTTCATGTCCTGGAAGTCGCTGGGGTAAATGCTTCCAGAGTGATCGATCAGGAAGAAGATGTCCGCTTCATCCGTTTGTATGCAGCCTGAAAAAGAGAAACATTCAATTACCAAACGTTCTGTTTTTCAAACACTGTTCAACCCTTTAAACTCTGATTTATTTTTATTTATATAAGTATGTTAGATATTCAGGCAAGCAAAACCAGCTATAAAAATAAAAGGTTCCCACCTTCTTTGATGTCACTCCTCCTCGTATTGACTGAGACCGCTTGCCGAATGATGTTGTGGCACAAGATTTTCTGCAGGCCCTGCTCTAGCGTTTTTAGCTTTGCAAAACTGTCCACGATGAACATGTGCTTATTGGTGGGATACGACGCCATCTCTTTCAGCTGGACCTCATTGGCATCTTTGACTCCCACTGAGTAAACGGTGACACCAGCCCGACGGAGATCAGCTGCTGCTGTGCTCACTTCGTCCTGAGATTCACCGTCTGTGACCACCACCGCCACCTGCTGAACGCCCTTGTCTTTCCTGCTCCCTCTTTGCTTGATAAAAACATTCTCACGTGCAAACTTCAGTGCAGCTCCGGTGTTTGTACCACCTCCACGATAAGGCAGGATTTTGACAAACTTGAGCAGCTCGCTCTTGTCATTGAAGGTGTTGAGGTAGACCTGTGCTGTGGGCCTGTCGTTGTACATCACAATGCCCACCCTGACGCGGCTCTGACCGACCTCGAGGCCGCTCACAACGGAGTGCAGGAAAGCGCGAACCAGCTGGAAGTTGGAGGTTCCAATGCTTCCGGACTCGTCGATGATAAACACAACGTCTGCCAGTTTGGCTGCTTTGCAATCTGTAAGAGGAGTCACATTGTAAATTATAATGGACAACTCACTTTAAGATGAAGGTCAGACTGAAAACTTATTTCTTCATTCTATCTGTAAAACTCTGGGCACCGCACAGGTCATGTAAGGTCAAGTTCAGATCAAGTTTAGAGCTGCAAGACTTCATGCGTTTGAATGAATTCAGTGACTGAACACACGAAACACAGCTGAGTGGTAAATAAAGCAGGATGGAGCTTTGTCTCGTCCAGCAAGACAGGTGCTATCTGTTCACCTTAGATTTCTCAAAGCATTTTTGGAAGGAGACTGAGCTCCACCTGATGCTAACATGGCCAACAGAGCGGTTTAATCATTTAATTAAGGGTTGTAAAATACATTTTCACAAGTACTTTCAAGTTCTAGTTATAATATTGGTAGAAATAAAAAAGTCAATAATCACCTCCGGTTAGAGCCGTCTGCTCTTCCTCTGTTTCGAAAATAGCCCTCAGTGTTGGTGCAGCATTGGTGATGGATTGGTATATGTGTGGCGCCGTTGTTATGAGACGCATTTCCCTCATCGAAGCGCCAAGGCTCACCCCCACTACAGTTATTCCAGAGGATTTGATCAGACGGGACTCCTTATACACTGGATCATCTGAATCTTTTCCGCTGATGACGACCAGGTACTGTCGATAGCCCAGGTCCATCCGACTTCCTGCCTCACTGGTGAAGAAGTGATTGCTGGCGTATCGCAAAGCGCTACCAAGGTTACGAGGCTCATTGGGTTGTAGTCTACGCTGGCGGAAACGCCTGACAGCATTCTGCGTCTCCTCTTTGGTTTGGAAAGCATTGAGAAGAAATTCCACCTTGACATCTTGGCCATACTGAGCCAAACCCAGACGATAGGCAGACGCTCCGATGTTGAGTTGATTGGCCAGTCTCAAAAGGACGGTCCTCACCTGCTGGAAGTCGGTCACGCCACTGTCCACCAGGAAGAAAATGTCTGCAAACTTTTCTGCCAGGGCTGAAAGAAACCAAGTCAGTCAAAATCTGATTATTCCCACTTATGAATTACAAGATACTGATTCAGAATTCTTTGGTCAGAATTAGGAGATAATCAATAAAATTGCATTTTTTATCACCACAAAGTTTCTTTGTAGCTTTGGCCCCATCCACAGTTTTTTCTTACAGGTTTTCAAAACTAAAACCAACAAATATTTTGTCTAAACTAAAAATTAAACCTTGTCTGAATGAACAGCTCTTTTTAATGAGATTTCTGCCATCTCATTATAAAATGTCTGTTCCCACACTAAACTTGCACAACAGTAAGTTCAACACAGTTTGTCCTCGTTTCCCATCAGTTTCTGTCGGTTAATGGTGCATTTTTTGGCCGACCTCAGACATGTCTGGAACACCACAGAGCTTTCTGTCTGCTGTCTCAGAGCATTTCTAATGTTAAAGCTATTTTTCAGAAAAAGGAACTTTTATTTAAAATACTGCACAATTTTTCTAACACTTACACTGAGCCTGTCACTGGAGAGCAGTTAACACACACAGGGCACAGTTACTAAGTCATATGGACACACACTCAGCCTGTAAAAACAAATAGCATAATGTCTTACAGGGTTTGTAAGATGCTATTTAGTTGCATTATGGGAAATGTAGGATCCAGTATTTTTAGTCACTAATCTCAGCCTCTTTTTAAATCTGAAGTTCTTTGTTTTAAGTTTTTCCAAATATTCATCACAAAAAATCAAAATTCTTTATTTCATTCACATTGACAGATTTATGAACTATTCAGCCATTTTCTTAAAAAAAGCACTTTTGAAAAAAACCTATTTAAAAAAAATAAGCTTAAATCAAACTGTCTTGCATCTTGCAAAGGATTTTCTACATCAGTGCCACACGGGGACAACTGGAGGACAACAGCAGGTAAAAGTTGCTCTAACAGTTTGTTTTCAGTCGATTTTGTACGAAGCAGCCAACAGCTGTTTGGTTGTTTTCCTCCGATTCCTACATTTCATTGCGAGGTAAATAACTAAATAAGAATGTTGCCCATAGTTCTTTGCCCTACCTTGCCTCTGATCCTCCACAGAGATGCATACAGTTTGCAGCAGACTGGCTGTCAGCCTCTGCAGAGCCTGGTAGCTGTCGATGGAGAGCAGGAAACGCTCTGGTGGACCGTTGGCGATGGACTCCAGCTCCTTTCGGTTGGCTTGTCCCACCCCAATGCCAAACACGATGACTCCATGCTGCCTCAGGCGCCGTGCAGGCGCTATGACATCATCTGTGGAGTCCCCATCTGTGATGACCACAGCAATCTGAGGCACTCGCTGGCTGGCACGGCTCCCCGCCTCTTTGGTGAAGTACTGCGTCAGGAGAAAGTCGATGGCCTTGCCCGTTTCTGTGCCTCCTGTTCTGTAGGGAAATTTATCCACCTCAGCCAGCAGGGAATTCTTGTCCATGTGATCCTTCAGCAGGAACTCCTGGTGGGGTTCATCGCTGTACTGAGCCAAGCCGATCCGAACTTTGTCAGGGCCAATGTCGAGGCCTGAGACCATGCTTCGGAGAAACTGCCGCACCTCCTGAAAGTTAGTGATGCCAATGCTGGAGGAGCCATCGACCAGGAAAACGATGTCGGCCACGGTGGCTTTGGCACATTCTGGACAGGAGAGAAAAAACACAATCAGTCGATGTGTGTCTGTGGGACTGTGGACCAACGAAACAAGTCTGAACACAAACACATTTTAAAATTTTGTGTAGCTTATATTTTTCTAGGACCTCCCATATGTTGTTTTTTTTAAACTGTTAAGATTGGTCTCTCTTGTTTATCATTTTCTGTTCTGTGAATTCATATTTATATTCTCAGCAAGAAGAACTTTGATTTGGTTGTGCAGCTCTGTGTTGTAAAAGGAAAAAATAACCTTAATACCTGAAATATCTGTGATATCCATTACAAATAAACACAAAGTCTGTTTATGAACGAGTACACTGCAACCAGAGGCTGCTCATAGCACATTTTGATGGAGTCGTGTTATAAAACATGGTTGCAGGCAACAGAAAACTAATTGGAAACATAATCCTTCCTATGAACATCTCCCAAAGCATGATGGGAGTCATAGTTCCATAACTGGAAGCAGGACTGCTGCCCAAAGAATAATCTGTCCACATAGTGTCAGACTTTGAAATTCCTTTTTCAAAGTGACACAAACTGCTCTGAAGAAACACTGAAGTGAGGGAGCAGCTCTGCTTTAAAGGTCAATGTGACTCTTGGGGAAGGTGTGAAATCCTCTACCTGTGTTTGTCGAGCTACTTCCACTACGCAGAGGAACAAAAGTTCAAAAACGATGAGTTGAACCTAAACTGAACGGATTTAAAACGAAACTAAAAACTCTGCTGAGGTTATGAGTGAAAGCTCCACATCAGATACTGAAATGCAAGTAAAATTGTTGTGTCAAAAATAAACAATAAAGTATGAGGTCTTAAGGAACGTCAACGCCAAGAAAGATAAGTAAGATAATAAGATAATAATAAGATGAGTAAAGCTTAAAGGAGCTACAAAATCCATTCACTACTAGTGGCCACCCCCCTCCCCATCCCCCGCAGACCTGCAGATCTTAGAGCAAGAAACATCCATGATGCATGGTGGGTCAGAATCTAGTCCCATATCATGACATAACAGCATTAGTTAGAACATTAGCCTTTACACTCGTCTGTCTGTAGCGTTGGACAGGCCTTGGTTTAAATATAAAAATAAGCTCGGTCGCTCCTTACTCGCTTTGGCGTTTTATAAACGAGTGGGGGGAAATGGTTCTAAAAGGAAGGGGGTTCACATGAACTAACATAAACACGCGGCTGTCACGGCTAAGAAACTGAGAAGCTCGATAACCACCAACAGAGAGGGCGTGTGACGTCACTCTCCATTCTAGACATCCATACGCCATGTAGCTCCTTTAAGTCAGGTCACTGAAAACAAACTACAAACGGTGTGTTTTTACACGTATTACCTTCAGACAGTTGCAGGAGTTGTCGTTTAACTTCCTCTACAGTTGTGCAAAGTGTCTGCACAATGCTCTGAGAAATTCCCTGCAGCGCTTCAAAGTCAGACACACTGTGCACATGCTGACTGTGTGGCTCATTTGCTATCTCTTTCAGCTGGTCTTCGTCCGCGTCTTTGATTCCAATCGCATACACAACAATCCCCCTTTTCTTCAGGTCCTGCGCGTGGGACTCCACGTTGTCTTGAGATTTGCCATCGGTGATCACCACAGCAATTTGCGGCACGTTCTGACCAGCCCGACTTCCAGCTGCCTCCACAAAGTGCTTCCTCAGCATGAAGTCCAAGCCTTGCCCCGTCTGGGTGCCGCCCCCCATGTAAGGCAGTCTGCGGATGTACTCGAGGATGGACTGCTTGTTCTGATGGGTGTTGAGCAGGAACTCCGTGCGTGGAGTGGTGCTGTACTGGACCAGCCCGATGCGGACGTGGTCTGGCCCAACGTCGAAGCTGTTGACCAGCGTGTACAGAAACTGACGGATCTGCTCAAAGTTCTCGTTACCGATGCTCCACGACCCGTCGACCAAGAAGACGATGTCGGCTACAGCCTCTTGAGTGCAGACTGAGGGGGAAGGTTGCCAAGTCACGGAGAGGTCTTGCAGGTAAGAAGTCACAGGCTGCTACAAGGAAACTGCACAAGCAGCTGCCAGATCTTAGAGAGGATGCCAGCCAGAGGTGAGCAGCATGATCTACAGAAAGAAGCGGTGGGCTGCGAGTGTTGTGTGCAAGCCAAAAGAAAAAGTGAGCGGCTTGTTGCCAGGTTGTGGACAGGAGCAGGGATCTACTCTGAGAGCACTTACCTTCAGTTGAACTCTTGGATGCAAATGTGAAGAAATGAACCACAGTTGTCCTGTTCACAGCTGGAGTTCATTTCCTTCGAGAAAGTCGAGGGATAAAGTCTAACTGAACCCTGCGTTTCCTCGAACCTCCACACTACAGACTGACTCACAGCAGTTCAAACTCTGAACACTCACACACCTGACGTTCATGTGCATTTAAATTTAAAACTGTTTACTTTGAGTATTTGTTTTAAGATGTTTCCCTTGACTTGCTTATTCCAAGGGTTATTACTTAAGCATCTCAAAGAGATTCAGATTTATTTTATTTGTTGTCAAACTGAATATTTTTTTCAGTGGAGATCTACTTATCCACTGACATTGAGGTCCTTTTTTTTCTGTAGTGACTGACCTGCAATTTATGCCCCTAACAAAGCTTTTAGTTGCTCAACCTTCATGTTTTTAACCTAAACCTTTCCCTTCTTCCATAAGCATCGCAGGGGCGCATACATCTGAACTCACACTGAACGTAGTCCAGACTTTGCAGAACTGCTTTGCTTTCCATAGATATCAACATTCCGTCTGCCAGTCAGGCTGGAAAATCCAAATCAATATTTTTCAAGCAACCAAGGAACAAATTTGTGTGTGTTTGTGAATTAATGCATCACATCATGACTAGTGGTGTAGTGGTTCCTGGAGAATTGGGTTTCCCTTTAATTTATGCCCCCAGACCCCGAACAGTGACGAGTTTTAAACAGTGCTGTGTCACTCCACTCTCTCCATAAATGGGACAGAGTTCGGCCTGTTTGCACATTGTCACTTAAGTTCTGCTGCTTGACTTCAGGGGGTGAGGAGGATCATTATAAATTAACATTAGGCACAACAGAGTTGCAGGTTTTACTTCAGTACTGGCCCACAGCATTGTGAGTGAACTGTTCCTTATTCCTCAGTCCATCCACACGTGAAAAAAACCGTGCAAATAGTCCGCTAGTTTCTTTTGTAAACCGTCTCATAGAACAGCTGATCTGCAACAGACAGGATCTGAGGGAATTTAGAAGTGGGTCCACTCGATGCAAACTGAAAAATAAGTGAGCATACTCCTTATACCTGCGTATAACCTGCACTACACCACTGGTCATGACATCACGGCGTGCTCAGCAGGAAACTTTTTCATGTGCAGGGTTAGTAACAGTGCTTGTTTTGTGTTTCTAATGAATTAAACTGCAAAACACTTGTGTGTGTGTGTGTGTGTGTGTGTGTGTGTGAGTGTGTGTGTGTGTGGACTCAGACACACATCTGCTTTTGGGGACATAATTCAGACTCAGGACCAGTAAATTTGGGACGGCTGGTTTAACTGAGGATCAAATCAGTGTCCCCAGTGTGTAGAGTTCAGAGAAAGCTGCATTTCCACCAGTCAGTACCGTTCGGTTTGGTTCAGTGCAACATAAAATTATTTGTATTGCGATTGTCAAATGTTGTGGATGGTACCAACTTAACCGATTGGCACCGTCTTGTTTTTTGGTGGCCCTTCCTTTGGGGTACTAACAGTCTGGTCCTGCACCTAAAGGGTGGAGCTACACACTCTGCAGTCTGTTGATTGGTGGACAGAACCATCAGAGGAAAAAAAAGGACAAATACAATAATCATCATGTTTAAATATCTCCTCGACAAGAGTGAAAAATTGGGACTTTTTTTGCTCTTTGAGAGTTACGTTCTTCTTCTTTGTTAAAGTGATTGGAGGGCTCCTTTGTGTCGAGTTGCTATGATGTCACAATTCTCATTTAGCGGTCGCAGCCATCACCATCCAGCACATACCCTGCCTACAAAGTAAAGGTCCTGTACTGTTGGGTGGAAACGCAGCTTTAGTGTCTACAAATGGATGAAAGTCAACGTAATTTCCCCAAAAGTGACCTATGTACATTTCTGTGTGTGTGTGTGTATACATGCATAGCTGCATAATCATACCCACCTGTCCTCTGAGCAGCGTTGCCATAGAAACATGCTGCCATGATGAGGCTGAGGACAAGACCTCGCCTCCCCGCCATGCTGGAACGACTCTCGAGTTTCTCTCCTTCTACAACACAAAAGACAAAGACGGCTGTAAATGCAGAGAACCAATCTGTTCCACATCTGGAAGGCAGAAAGAAACAGCAGGGGGGAACGTGTTTGTTCCAGCAGACCCCATTACAATGCACTGCACACATTTACAGACATGAGCAACAACCAGCCATTGTGGCCGTGCATGGCCGAACTTTGGGTTTTCCCCAAATCAAAGACACGGCGAAGCTGTAGCGTGCCGCACAGCAGCAAACCAGTGTGACATTTTGGGAAACGCTGCACGAACACAGGAATTTACAGCAATATCACAAACTTTTAGCATTAGCACATCTGGCTTATAGCGGTGAAAACATCTGGATAATTTAGGTGCTGATCGATGCTGAGGTATTAAGTCAAAAACACTGTGATATTTGATCTTAGTGTAATAAGCAAAAACACACAAAATCATCTACGACAGATTTTCAGCATAACTTCAGAGTTAATATTAGTTGCTGCCCTCTGGTGGGAAGGAGGTTTATGAATTGAATTTCTTCATGCAGAACTGCAGCAGGGAGGTTAATAAGACATACTAATATGAAATTCTAAAGTGATGTAACAGTATCACTGTCATTACTTTAATCGTGTTGCTTTTTCATTCATTCATTCCAATATATTTCATAGTATGCAGCAGCTCCAAACACCCAGTCTATCAGTTACTGGGGGCCTGTGAGTCCTCATGTTGGTGGAGCTAGTTTCCTCCAACGACTCTCTTCAGGATTAAGCTCTGCGTTAGGGGACAGACTTGGGCTGCTGCAGAGTGGCTGCGCTGACACGGAAATGCTAATATTAGCATCCTGTGACCAAGTTGGAGGAAGCTGAGGATCGCCAGCAGAATGTGTGCCAAACATGTGCAGATTATTACATTTAAGATGTTTAGATTTTGCTGCTTTGCAGAAGCAGAAAGTAAAATATTTGGATTTAGTGACTTAATAATTCAGAACTGCGACAGAGAAGATGACAGAGAAGCTAAGGTTTCGTGTCTCACAAGTTGTGGACTGTAGCCTCTACAGGTTGCTTCAGCAGGTTTTTAGCATCTTAAATTAAAAAAAATTGAATATCTTTTGTCAAACAGGGGACCTCAAGATAGCAATAATCATATTTAAGATGTTGATTATGTTAAATTAAAGCAACACACACAAAAAAATGCAAAAAACATTTTTCTGGGGATAAAGCAACAATATGTTGCACTAGGATGAAAAGATGACCTTATACATTTCATGAAGTCATTACAAAAGGACTCCTCCCACAAACACAGTCCCCAGCACTCTGCGATGAAAGCCCGGTTTGTTCAGAGGAAGATGAAGAGAAACAAATCGTTTTAGCATCACACACAAATCCTGCGCCAAACTTCCAAACAGCTTCAATGGGCTCATGTTTCCCCTTTTCCTCTCCAGCTTCATCTGAACTTCCAGAGAGACCAAATGAATTAAAATGCTTTCTGCCATGCAACAGCCAGAAGAATAAGAGCACCATCTGGCTCTGCTTTCTGCTTAATACGTCCATTTCCTGCCATCATGGCGGCAGACACTGTCTGACCACATCAAAGTTCAGATGAGCGGGAAACTATTTCAAATATCGTGTGAATTCTCCTGATGAAGCTGCTCCCTGTGTGTCTCACTGATGTGCAAACCAAAAGACACTTTCCTGCTGGTTTTGTCGTCTCTTCTCTCGCTCTGCCTTCGTTCTTTGTTCACATCTCAGTTTTTCACTCAAACTCAGACAATAAAACAGACAAGCTGGAGAGTTACGAGAGAGTCAAGAGAGACAAAACCAGTTTAAAAGCTTGTGTGATGCTCACATCTGTATTCCACTGGAGGCAGCGACACAGATGTTGCACCATCACCGGCAGAAGATCGTTTCCAGCAGAGCACAAACATATCTGGATTTATCTGGCAGAGTGTGTATATTTTAGATTTTTGAGATCTTTGACTACAAAACAGAAACTTTTTAAAGGTTTCTGGAACTAAATTTGCTCCACTGAGCAAACTGTAATATGTGTGAATCAGTCAAACATTTGCACTCTTAATCATTCATCTGGAATTTGTCTTCAGTTTGTTCTTCATTCCATGCTTCCTCCTCCTCCTCCTCAGTATTTCCACTGAAATTTATGTTCAGTATTAGACATAATTCACTGTTACTCTTTGCATTGTCATCCTCCAGCGTGGAAATAAAAAGAGAGTTAGAAGTAAATGTTGCCAGTTTGGAGCTTCGTGTGCTGCTGGTCTAGTGCCAGCGACTGAGGGATTTAAAGAAGCAGGGCAGATTCTTTTCCAAGGTGCGCGGGATTAAGTCTGAGAGTGTTTCTTGAAAATTGAAACCTTCTCTCCTCCAGGCCTCCGAGGGTGAAAGCAGCTCAGTAAAAGTGACAACAACCAGGACTTGAGTGTGTACGCCTCCTTTTATATGAGGCCGTCATGTTAGATCTGCCTCCATCTGTATATGTGCTTGTGTGCATGTTCACATAACATGTGTGCATGGCCCTCCGCCCCCACAAACATGTGTCAGGCCTGTGTTTAATCACCAGCCAAGCGGCTGAGGCCCTGCGAGCAGGGGAAACGGGGTCCACAGCGACGTGAAGCATGTGAAGGTAATCACAGCTGTGACGGCTGATTGAAGGAGGGTCTCTGCATCGTTTACACGTCCACCTCTATTTACATGGACCTCTGCGCTCCGCCACAAATGTATTTATTTAGTCAGAGTTTGAGCAGCTCTTTCTGGTTCGGATGGAGGCTTTCACGTTAAACAACGTGGGGCCTCAATGTTTAGAGGGAGAAGAAACTCACAGGACCAACTCTTAAGGTCTGAAGGCCACTTTCTGCACTCTGAGGAGCAAAATTCAGACATGGATCCCAGGCTCATCACACACTGGTGACTCAGTGAAGCTGACAATCAGTCTTACTTCAAAAAGTGACCGAGCAGATGTGCACAGATGTGAAAAAGGACAGGGGCCTGTTAGTCCACACTCTTACATTCCAGCCTCTGGCTGCGTCCTCCATTCTTAATTCGTGAAAACAGAACATAAATTGAACTGATGGAAACCAAGACGCATTTGCTCCTTCATGCAAAGCAGGTGAAGAAGTTTGGTGACTGCCACCAAAGTACGCAGGCTGGTCATGTGATGAAAGGTTTGTATGTGAGCGGAGAATAACAGATGGTGAGTTTCCACTGATTAATGACAAATCACAATTCGTCTATTAAAAACCAGGAGAGGTGACTGAACATACAATGACTTTGAGTTTAAAATATCTGTTAAACTTCTGGTTCCAACTTTCGTGCCCAAGTCTGTCAGATTACTCGATTTCTTCAGAAGTCAACTAATTGGCTCTAACGTTTAATTATTTCCAGTTTTGTTTTTTCTGACTTCACCGTGTGTGGCTCGTGTTTTTGCAGACATTCGTGCTCTCATGTGGCCACCATTATTTACAGGATGACGACCATAAACCCGGAAACACTTTTGCGTTTAGTTTAACGACAGAATGTTTGCAGGTTAATGGTCATCCTGTAACTAATGTTGTCCATGCAAGAGCACAAATATCTGCAAAAACACGAGTCACACACGGAGAAATTAGGAAAACCACAGATGGAACTAATTAAACATGAGTGCCTCAGGACGAGGCAGGAGTGGATTCGCTGAACAAGGATGTGGAATTCAAACCCAATCACACAGATTAAATTTCAGTTACAATGTCGACCCTCTTCTGAAGCTGCTGCATTAAAATCTGATTTAAAATAACTAGAGCCAACTAAAGAAATATTTTGGCAATGGGCGTACAAAGTTCTAATGAAATTGGTTTACCGACGCAGTACACGTGCAGTTATTTTAGAAATCGGTGCCTTATAGCCAAAAAAAAGAGAGAGGGGGGTGACAGCGACAGTTTCAGGAGCTTCTAGAGAGGAACCGTCCTCTGTGGCAGCAAACACCTTTAAGGTGTTTTTTTCTGTTGGTATTCGCACCGCCAACAGGAACCTCCTACGTAAGCTACGTGAACTGGCCAGCAGTTGATATGCTGACGTCACTTCTCGACTGTACAACACAGCAAACGAAGGCTACTGCTTTACCGCTCCACGCTTTTGTCTGCATGTGGTGATAATGTTCCATGAATCTTGAGCTGAAGGCCATTAAATTTCAGAGAAGAAACAACAACACTGAGATCTGTTTGTGTTGTCTTGTTAATGCAGCCGTCAGGTTTTTAAAAACTGTGGTTGCTGACACTGGCTCCTAAGTTCAACCAATCAACGTACACTTATGTCACCATAGTTCCACATCTGCTGTGAAAGTGCCTACTCTGGAGTTGGAGCTAAAAAAGTCTCTAAAACAGCTTTAAAGAACCATAATAGCTCACAGTTCTTAGAGGTTCTTAGAGGTATGAAACAGTTCTGCAACACCGCCTGATGTTTTCGTCATTTCTCAAGCATCAAATGTCAGCATTCAGCAGATGAAGTTTCTCTGCTTTGTCTTAAGACGCTGAAAAGTTTTGGACCGTGTCGGACAAAACGAACAAATGTCCAAATGACACAGGTGTGTGTTATCATTTGGTTTTAACATTTAATACTAATAATACTACGTTCACCCACTCTGCCATGACTGTGCATGAGGGAAAAAACGAACGAGTGAATCAGGTCCAGATGTTGATTTTGGAGCGGGAACGCGTCGGTTTGGTTCTTGTCTGTAGTCCATCCAGGGCTGTCTCGCATGGGGTCTTTTCAATCAGGCGGAGAAGCTCATGACACAGCTTTCTGTCTCTCTTTATTCTTCCTCTGTGTTGTTTGTCTCCTCTTCTCTGTGCCAGATGAAAATCAGGACAAACCGACGGACTTCACAAAGCTTCACTGGGACTCAGTTCCACTGTTTGATCTTTTAAAGGGGCAGTGGGTCAAGTCTTTACTCTTATAAACAGGACGTTAGATATCTGTGGGACCTCAGTTAACAAGTCATTAGGATCATATTAACGCTTGAGATCGTGTGTGTCACTGCAGGAAGATAATTGTTTCAAGTGCAGTTTAATCAGTTTCAGAAACTGCAGAAGTGTCCAAGTGTAAGATGATCTCTTCTTCTTGACATGTGATGACGTGATCGTTGATGATGCTGCCACTCAAAGCTGCACTATGTCTGATTTCTGCACCAACAAATAGTTCAGATCTCCGTTCTTCTGCCACTGATGTTGACAGTCGAAGACAAACGGTCTGAGTGAGGGATTAAAACTAGATTCAGATTTGAAGTGCAACCGAGCTCCAAAATCAGTCCCAAGGAAAAGTACTGAGGCAGCACACATTCTTTAACAAAGACAAAAAAACAAAGTGAGACTGATCACAGCAGGTGGACATGTGCTACTGAAGTCACAGCAGATACAGAAAACACGAGCCAAGAAGGTCGAACAGTTTTAGAAAACCACTGATGAATAACAGAACAAACCAAACACACTCAGAGTGAGTTAAAATACGCAATGATGAAAACTAAATTTAGCCATAAAGTTTTCTTGACCTTTACAAGACTAAACAGTCACATGACTAACATGTGTGACTAATGCTGAGACACAGAGCAACTGCAGCTTGATTAAACTCAGGTGCTAAAACAAACTGTGGCCTCCAAACCGAACATCCATCAGACTCCAAAAAGCTGTAAACCATCAAGACTCTGATGGTTTTCTACCAGCTGAGTACACAGAAACTCATGGCCACCACAGAGGAAGAGCAGAGGACGAAGCAGGACTGAGGTGTCTCTGAGCTCACGTCTCAGTCACAGGGATTACCTGCACAGCTGCAACGAGTCCGACTGAGCTGAACGCTTGGCTTAAACCACACACAGAGACAAGAGAAACACGGAGGACGCAGGTGATACGCGAGCACACAGCTGCTCTCTTACGGTTTGTCATCAGCTGTTGGCACTGACCTGCCCGAGACTCACAGCAGCACGATAAGAACGGAGATTACTGCGACCCCCACAGCTACACTCACAGCTTGCAAGCACATGTTTGAACAGACGAACATTCGACGCTTGACTCCGTCTGATAATGACACTCATCTGAGCGCAGCTGATTGTTCCCACGTGTTTGTGAAGAGACGAGACGTTTGAAGGGCTCTGCAGTCAACATCATCCTCCATTAAAGTTGATTTAAAATCAATATTCATACAATTTGCCCTCCAAATCTAAAAGCTTAAATGTCTTTTCTCACCAATGTTCAACAACAATATATTCAGGACCATTAGTCGCTGGCATGCAGTCCACATTACGCTTCATGATGGACTTTGGTTCTGGCCTCCTCGTTCAGTCTTCATGCTGCAGCACGTTGTCCCAGCTTTGTGTCAGCAGTTTAACGTTGTCAGCCAGCTCCATTACTTAATGATTTCTTCACAGTTTGACCTGACCTCAAACCCATCCAACACCTTCAGCAAGAACAACCTTCCTCACTGATGCTCTCACATCACACCGCTGTTCACGAATCACACAGGAGACGCACCTTGAAAAAAAACCATTCGACTGCTGCTCTGCCTTTGGCCGTGGCGGCATGCTGCTTGTTACGTGCTGTTGAACGTAAAAAGCTCTTTGAAATCTGCATTTGAAAGTTTGTTTGTCAAGACAATGTTGGTGCACAAAGAGGGAGAACAAACCGGCACAGACTAAGCCGGTGAGTTCTCCCACAGGAGGCTTCACCTTTTTCCCATTGGCACAGCCCGTCTTTAAACAGAAGCATGTGATGTTACGATTCTTTTGAACGCCTCTTTGGCAGGAATGAAGGGAACTGAGTCGTACTTGGCGGGAGCCGTTCTTTTGAATTGTCGTGTTCAATTTACGCTGCCTCCTGCCTAACGCCCAATACCCGCCACGCAACATGGCCATTTGTTGAAAACGACACGCGTTGCGTTTGTGGCCTGTAGATCTGTTATTTTCAATGAGTTAGCGTGTCTGGCAATAATTTATTTTGTTTAATCTATCCAAAATATAAGAAGTTAGATTATTTTGGTGGAATGTCTGAAATTAAATCTGATCTGAGTCTTATTCTATTATTATCAAAGAGTGGTAATTTCTCAAATAAACCTAGAAACCCCGCCCCCTTTAAAAAATGATGAGAAGTTTGTCATTGCAGTTGATGGCTTCGTTCCTCTCTATGATGAAGCTGCTGGGACTTGAAGAAGAAAACTAATGAGTGGAAGTACATCGATGCGAAATAAACTTGATTTTAGCCAGAGCAGAATCCTCTGCTCCTAAAAAGAACCTTTAGTTTCTAACCTTAGCTGCCTGTCATGTTTACCTGCAGTAAACATCATGTTTCCATAATCTTAACCATGACACAGCTGCTACAATGCCCAACGTAGAAACTCCAGGTTTTTCAAAATATTCGATTTAAATGTTAAAAAGCCAGTCAACATTATACAATTACCAACTTAGCGTTATACAGGCAAAACAATGAATCAATCAACAGAAAATATTCGTTTGTATTCTTCAATATTCTTCAATTTTTCAGCACAAATGCCAAAACGTTCAGATGAGTGAAAGAACTTATTGTTGGTGGGCTTCTTCTTCAGCGCGTCACTGAGCTTTCAAACTAAGAAATCAAAGGTACAAACTGATGTGAAGACAAGGTCAGCATGAGTGATCTGATGATCGGTCAAACACAACATGTCCGCTCTGTTTTAGTGAATAAGAAAAAAAAAATACACAGCACTTGAACCCCCGCAGTCCTAAACTGTGTGCAAGGACAGCCTGACTCCCCTGGGCCCCTGAGGAGGCCCCACATGCTTTAATCTATAAAACACGAGTTCTGCGAGCATTCTAGCCTCCCCTGAGATTGATTGCACTGTTTGAAAGGAAGATGTTTGTGCTCGGGTTAATCTAAACGAAGAAGTTTGAGATTTCAGTGTGTTTGGAGCAGCACTGATAGAAAACAGTCACCATTTCTTGGGTTAATTATAGTAACTAAAATCAGCCTGTGTTTTCTTTTCATTAAACAGTTCATGGCAAGCACTTTTAAAAGTAAAGAGAATTTAAAAGTGTGTGCCATGAACAGTTTAATGAAAAAAATACATTTAGTTACTATAATTAATCCAAGAAATGGTAAAATCTTGACAGAAAATCTGTTTTTCCTTAAAATATATTGTAAGAATTTCATGCCACCGCTTTGTGTTTCACAAGGAACACCTGCAGTAAATCCACAAATCTTCTAAACAATACAGTAAAACCCCAAAGCTGCTCATTTAGACGTCTACAGCATCACACGGCAGCATGTGTGCAACTGGCAGCCACACTGAGCCAGGAAGCTAAAAACATCCCAGCACAACTGTCAGAGGGAATTACAGGTCAGGGGCACGTGGGAGTAAATCAATTACATAACGATATTAACTTGGAAATGAACTCTGAATGGCGGCCCTGACATCAAGATTAAAATGGACGATTTGTGCACACACGTTAGTGACTTCAAATGAATCATATAATGACTAAATCAGTCACAGGTGCCCTTGGTTGTGTACATTTAATTGCACAAATTTGTTTCTGTGCATGCTTCAAATTATAGCAGGAATATGATGTGAAGCTGCAGGTTACTGTGGTTTGTCCGCTCCGTTAGTGAGGCTTCCTCAAAGCATCAGCAGCACAGAAAAGCCCAGATCAAGACGGCGAAACCTCACACACGTTGGAACAAAGACGGCGTCCAAATGTTTAATAGCCGACACTTTTCGCGAGTGAAAGAGTGTTATTATAATATTTTTTGCTCAATTTGATGTCCTCTCATTAATAGTTTTGGTTTGTGTACACGTTTTTATAATTGCAATGTACAGCAGCTCTGCAAATAATGTAAAAAAAAACGTAACTTTCCTGCATTATTGCCTTCATATCTCAATCATCCATAACATTCATAAATATGACCCACCACTGCGTATTTGGACGACAGATATTAATTTCATCCACTAGACGTCGCCACGTTGCCATCTGTCTGTCCAAGTTTGGCTCAGTTTGTGCACTAGCACAGAGCTGCACGACAAGCAGAGACATTTTATAGCAGCACAACAACGTTAGAGGCATCACTTCGTCAACTTGCCACGGATTTTAGTATTGACTGGAAAACGGTGGATTGTCCGACCCTGACGGACGCCCTCCTCTTGTAAGAATGACACCAGGGACACGACGGTAAGATGATGTCCATGCAGGTGGAGTGATGCCTCTGGAGTTGTCGTTCTGCTTTGAAACGTCTACGCTGCACACGCCCAACCAACCCTCAGTTTGGAATTACAATGGTGACCTGTGTGAAAAAGGCGAATACCAGTAGAGAGCCACTGATTGGCCAGATACTACAAACACCCACTACCTGGATAGGCCAAGCATAAAGATCAACAGACAGGGCAGCCGAAGAGGAACGACACCCTGGATCGTATCAAATAGTTTGACCAAGAGGGGAGTCGTCGAAGAACTCACCATAGTTTTATGAATTCCGGGAAGAAAACTTCAAATTGGTATGACGCTCCCCAGGACCCGAATTAAAGACAGTGTACCTTCCCTCTGACTCAAATAAAAAAAAAGCATGACCCTCCTCTATTTTCCCCCTGTGTACCCTTCCCTTAAATATCACAAGGTCTCTTATTTTGGAAAAATATGAATGGTAGTCAGTGGAGACAGGCAAATTATTTTGTCATCCCTTGTCATGATAACAATCTCTTATTGAGCTGACTAACTCCGTTTGCTGAGCTGCAGCTCAACCTTTTAACCTCTTTTAATACATTTTCCCTTATTCTGAAGGGACAAAAACAATTGCCTGCCATGCTGTGGTGACTTAAGGTGTGTTCAGACCGAAAGCAATGAACACGATGAACGCTGCAAAGTCCACGTAAAGATGCGATCATACGTGATGTCACTTCAGGTGACGCAAATCTTGCGATGAGGTGTTCGTCGTCTCCGTGGCCTTCATCACTCAAAGTTGAAAATACTGAACTTCTCAGGCGACATCGTGTGATGCTGTGCTGCAACAGCCAATCAGTGTTGAGATTTTCCAGACATCAGTGACTTCCCAACAGCACGCACATTGCCGGAATTCACCGATGGACATTGAATCAGACGTAACGGTCAAAACAACTGTTGTAGTGTTGGAATACTGTGGAGCTCCTACAACACGACTTTATACACCGCAGGATTATCTTATGAACACAGACATGACGCCGTTAAAGTTTCCAACGTTTCTTCCACAACTGATGCTGTGCAAAAAGGGTGATTAAATCGAGCGTGGTCAATGATAGAAAATGGCAAGCCCCCCTTCCTCCTGAAGCTACTAGCCACCTAACTGTGGCTGACATGGTTATGGCTATGAGACACAACTTAACAGGCTCCCGATGATTTTATTGACCAGACCTGACCTTCTTAAGTTTTCCAACCCTGGTAGGACCTCCACATCTGATTCTGTGCCGAAATGATGATTAAATCAGCCATAATTAGAGACATAAAGTGGCCAGTCCCCCCTCCTCTGAATCAACTAATATAAGCAGACTGTGTACTCTGCATGAATGACCTGATTTAAGCGGATGATCTGAAATATGATCCAGTTATAAGTGACACGACACTAGTGATTACATTGTGTTCTTCGCTATCCGTCTGAACACAGCGTTATACAGTGTGAGATGAGAGATGAGGATCACTACGCAGATTCACTTGAACTGACACTTTACTGTTTTTACAACAAATTGCAGCTTTCCTGACTTGGAAAATCATCTTTTAAATCAACAAACATCACATTTAACAGAACTGAAAAATCCTGAGATCTAAAATCCTAAATTCTACAGAAAGAGGCGTGACTTTGCCACTCTATCAGAGTCTCATGAAGTCCACCCTTAAGTTCCTTTTAATTCTTTCAATCTGGAAGTAAACTACTTTTTCGCTTTATACACACATTTGGAAAACACACTGACATTGAGGATGACCTGCTAATGTCACCCCCCACTGAGTATGAGCTAGCTAGGGTGCTAATCAAATGTGCTAACAGCCAGACAGCATATTAGTGTCAGTTAGCTATCATGTTAAGCACCAGATGAATTAGTGATTATGTCACAGAAACAAGCAGACAAAAAAAATAAACTTGTGCGGGACAGAGAAGTGATTAGTTCAAAGACACATACAGCTGCACACAGCTGTTTACTGCAGTCTGCCGACATGTCTGCCAAACCACATGGAAACAATCAACTGCGGTCCAAACCCCATCCAGTTGAAGTGTCTGGCAGCTCTGCCCTGTTATAAATGTTGGGGTAAACCACATTAATTACACCAGAGAAGAAGATTGGAGCTTGAGAAGGGAGCAATGACGGATTTTATAAAAGGATGAAATTTCATTAAATCACAATCATCTAATCAAAGCTCTGAAAATGACAGACGGAGTCCACTTAGACTAAAACAGACGAATAAACCACTCCTCTCATTAGCATGTTCTCTCATTAGCATGTCCTCTCATTAGCATGTCTTCTCATTAGCATGTTCTCTGATTAGAATGTTCACTTACTAGCATTTTGTCTCATTAGCATGTCTCATTAGTATGTCTTAGAATTAGCACGTCATCTTATTAGCATGTCTTCTCTTTAGCATGTTCTCCCATTAGCATTTTTTTCAGTAACATGTCCTCTCATTAACATGTCCTCTTAATAGCATATGCTCTCATTAGCATGTCCTCTCAAAGCGTTAGCATGTCCCCTTATTAGCATGTCCTTTTATTAGGGTATTAACTCATTAGCACGTCCTCTAATTAGCATGTCTTCTTATTAGCATGTCCTTTAATAAGGGTGTTATCTCATTTGCATGTTCTCTCATTAGCTTGTCTTCTCATTAGCCTGACCTTTCATAGGGTTAGGGGTTAGGGGTTAGGGTTAGCATGTCCTCTCATTAGCTTATCTTGTCATTAGCATGAACTTTCATTAGCACGTCCTTTCATTAGTATGTCCTGTTATTAGCATTTCCTTTTATTAGCATGTCCTCCCATTAGCGTGTTTTTTTTTTCACTAACATGTCTTTTCATTAGCCTGTTCTCCCACTTTCTCATGCATTCTCACAGAAGAGGAAAACCAGCCAAAGCTCTGCTACGTAAAAATAATTGTTGTTGACAGCGAGCGCCTCCGGGGTTCCAGCGAAATCTGATAGTGTTAGCCATCAGGAAAACAAGCAGATAAATGATTGTCTGCTGTTACTGTGTTGTGCCTCAAACTAAACATCTCAGATACACAAAAAGCAGAGAGAAGACATGTCATGTGGCCATCAGGTTGCTGCAGCCAGAGACACCAGCAGGGTGTAAAGATATTTGCAGCTGTTTATAAAACCTCTGACAGTCGCTGCTTGATCCAGACTCCCCTTTTCTCTGAGCATCACAGTTTGAGGCCCCATTTGATTTTGCCTCCAGAGTAAAGATTTAGAAGTGAAAGAGATTCACAGCCTTAGCAACTAAGAAACACACCAACACTGCTCAACAACTAGTCCTCCATGCACACACCGAGTAGATAATAACAGGAGAACAGGTGTCTTAGGACAATCATTTGCTGCATCTATGTAGATGCAAGTGTGAGAGACCAGATGAGAATAAGACACGATATTAGTCTCAAGTGGTTGAAATGGAACAACCCTGAAAAAAGGCAAGGAAAAATGTTTGGGTGATGTCCTTCTGCTTTGCCTCCATTCTATGGACACAAAATTATTATCAGAATGACTTTTGACCTTCAACTGATGAAGACTAAAAAGTTTGGATGTTTGGGATTGGTCCATGACTAAACTTTTATGCTATCAATTAATCTAAAAGGTGTTATATTCTTTCCTGCCACTGCAACTTCGCTGCTAGACTTCTGTTTAATGTCCGGCGTCAAATCTATCAAAGGGGCGTGAAAAGGGTTATGGTTTGGGAACTATGTCAAAATGCTGGCCTGTCATTCACAAAACAGAAAAAAAAAAAAGCAACATTAGCATGTTAGCTAGTTTGGTGGTGAGACACCAATATACAACTAGCACTTTTCTGTTAAGTTTAATATGAAGAAAGGACCGTTATACATTAAGAGGACTTGTGATGGTTATTCTAATATTTAAGAATCGTCCCAGTCTATGTTTGACTTGTCACCATCAGCAGAGGTCGTCCCTATCTTCTGCAAATGTTGTTGTTGCAATTTGATCATGTGTGCCCCTTTTCCTCTGCTGTTTTCAGCTAGCAGCGACAATAGCAATAAGCTCCAGCTTTCAGGACTGCACCATTGCTCATAATAATGCTGTCGAACATCATATATCACTGTAACTATCTAGGCTTAAAGGAGAGCTATTATGCTTTTCTGTCTTTTCTGACCTATAAATGTTACAATGTCGGATGCTCATGTTAAACGATGTCAAAGCGTCACATAATGAAGTTCGTGCATTTGGAAGTGAGCCCTGCAGGCTGTTTCAGTCGGTTCTGCTCACTGTGTTTTACTGTGTTTTTTTGACTGTGTTTTTCTGGTGACGTTAATGCGTGCTGGACTTCTTTATACGGGCATGTCAGCTCCATGCACACAGCGCTGTGCCTGGCCCCTCCCTCGCTCTGCTCAGACACCGCTGCGCTCTGCTCTCTGCTTCAGGGATTACTGTCAGCACCTTTTGTTTGTTTGGTTTTATTTTGTTTGTTTATTTCAGGTGAATGAGGGACGTTGAACTTTGTCAACCTTTCCTAGAGAGGCTAGCAGCAGACAGAAG
>JAQLOL010000025.1:545358-562834 GCA_029783665.1 Naso thynnoides | reverse complement strand
CAGCTTCTAACAGTGTTTTTTAAAAGTGATACTCACTACCCAAATGAGCAAATAATGTTTTATGATAACAGTCACCCAAAGATATCACAGTCCGGTGCTGCTTTTGTAGCTGCACAGTGCAGTCGTTATAGATTAAATCCAAATGTGTTTAAAATCTGTTCACTCGTGTTTCCTCTTGAAGAGAAACAGAAACTTTACATTTCAGATTTGTTAACATTTCTTTAAGGTCAGAAAAGAAAACCAACTTCTCAGTGTTACTGGCCCGTCTTAAACCTGACGGCTGCATCCACCAGATGGCACAAGAGACCAGCAGGAAGACACCACAGTGGCAAACAAGTCTGAGCAGCAGGACTCGGAGCAGTCCAGTGATGGATGATTAATTTCAGTTAACAGTGACCTGAACGGATTCAGCAGCCTGAATCTGCCCCGTTTCAACTACATGTAAACAAAACCCAGACATAAACGATTAGAGTTTTAACTTATTTCTGTTAAACAACATAAACACAGATGTTTTACCTCATCTCAGACAATCTCCTCAGTTATTAATGTGTCACATAAAAGGCATTTGAAGGTGTTGAACAAAGTAGTGTTATAAGTTATGCTGAAAAAAAGAAAAAGTGTCTGAAGCAGTTCATGCCTCAGCGTGTACATCAGTGTAAATTCAGGTTCAGTGTTGGGTTTCACAGCGTGCGTCTTCCACTTTCTAGTACTGGTCTGTGTATGTTTTCCCTCAGAGATTATTTCCTGTTTTGCAGCCTCTCAATGCCAACCAACAATGACGGGAAGGATCTTGCTCGCCGTCTAGACAAGCGACACACACTCTCAGCTCCTCTGTGTGCTTTGTTTGCACTGCTGCTGATGCACAATTTGTTTAATGTATAAAAACATCGAGTTTATGTCACTCTTCAGTTATATAAAAGCCTCCAAAGCCCTTCTGTACATATACAAATCTCTATTATCCTGATTATTACCTGTAATATAATCACTGTATTTCGTATTCTTCTGCCAGAAATGTCAAATTAATATCGTGATGAGCACTCGAGTGCTTTGTCATCCACATTCCACACACACACACACACATTTTCCTGTAGTTCTCATTGACCTTCAAGGTGATGCAGGGGTGGACAAGTCTGAGCGTGTGAAGAGGGCATAATTTTCTGTCTCTTTTCAAGAGAATAAAAGAGAACCTCGAACGGCCCCAGCAGAAACTCTGAGGTATGAGAGACACAAATTCAGCTCAGGACAGAGAGGCGCTCTGTCTCACTGCTGCTCATAGCATCATGGTTGATTGGATCAAAGGAGAGGAGGGACCTGTGCAGTGAAAGCTCGAACAACATCCATCAGAGGGTCAAAACAGCTGTCCTACTGCACCATCACACACACACACACACACAGTCTGTCCTATATAGGCCACATATACAGTGTAAATGTGTGTGTTATTGTCCCATCATATGATGCTACGGTGAGGTGAGGTCATTTTTTCTTGAGACGAACAGCTTGTTTCGGTGACTGTTGGCAGTTTTCCTTGTCATCATGGCGAGCTTGTCTACATCAGACATGTTCAAAGTGCAGCCCGGTGGCCAATCACTGTGTGAATGTGTCTCACTTATGATGGCCTGCCAGCCCTGTCAAACAGAATTAAGAAATCATGCAGGTTAAGAATGCAGTTTCTCTCTAACCTCATGGTGGCAGCACCACTCTGTAACTTTGGCTGGCTGTGTGACCGATGATAAAAAGGGGAAAGTTGATGTTAAGGGCCGCTGCTGCAACGAGACGTGGAAATTACAATATTTTCTCACTAAAATCGAAAGTGTTGTGTTCGCCTAAGTTGCCAAGAGACTGTTGCCGTATTTAAGGAATTCAGTGTAGAGAAACATTATCAGACAAACATGCTAATACATACAACAAGCCATCAGGGAGCAACTGTGCTGAAAAAGTGCAACAGCCTGAAGCTGTCTTGGCCTCACAACAGCATTTTTTCATGTTGGTCCATGAGTCAAATGAAAATACCACCAAAGTGAGCTACGAAGTGGCCATGCTAATGGCTAAACATAGCAAAACTTTTACCTTTTATAGTTTAAAAAAAATGTTAGGAGTGACTGTTGGCCGTTGGAAGTTTTTACATTATCAGATCTGACCCTCTTTGAAAAAAGTTTGGATACCCTTAGCCTAAATTCTACAGTCCAAATTTTTCTGTCTCATGAATGTCTAAGGGAGAAGCTACACTTGAATTGAATAAATCAAGCCATATGTAAAGATGCAAAAATACTCATATTTCACAATTTACTATCATCCATTTTCTTGCATTGCTCATGCGTAACCACAGTGATCGGGTCTGAAGAGTTTAACGCTGGACTGAAGCTGCTGCTCATGCTCTGATTTTGCTTGGTGGGCTGTGGAGACGTTGTGTAAGTCTGAGCTCACCAGTGATATTTAGCAACCCACACTGTAGCTGAAGACCCAGCACAGACTGGACGAGTGTCAAGAAGCAGTTTCAGCACACAACTCCCCGTAAAGCCACAGACTGCTGCTCTCCAAACAGCGCTGTTTGAGTACAGATTAAACAAACAAGATACAGCGTGTTAATAACTGCACTTCGGAGATCTTGGTTGGTTGATCCTTGAACACCTGTTTACACATTCTTACAGTCTTTATTGCTGAGCTAATCTTATCCCAGCTCTAAAGGTGCTATACACAACATTTAAGCAACAGTTGCATTACAATTGCCAGTTAATGGCTGAAAAATATGCTCGAATCCACTTCAAAACATGTGATCCAAATTTAATTGATTGCGAAGAACATAAGCATAGTGTTATTATGTATAGGTCCAATATGGCCCACCAGTCAGACCTGTGTTCACCTCCCAGTATGGAAACAGTTTCATGTCAGTCAACATCAAGCAGCAAAATCTGCAGTTTAAAAAAAAAAAAATAGTGTGCAAAGTGCCACAAAACTGCAATTCCTGGACTGGCCACTTGAGGTTGACCACAAAAAAGTTAGCATGTTCACAGCCTAGTTGGTTAAAGATAGTTTTGATCTCTGTAATGGATTTTTTTCATTTGTTTTTTTCATGACATCTGTATTTGAGGCTAATTTTTCATATTTATCACCTGTTAAACTGTAAGCTTGAGGTTTTGCAAATTAAATGTGTGGCCGTACGTGACAGCAGCTGCAAGTTGTCGGCTAGGCGTCACAAAGTTGTTGCGAGCCGTCAATAGGCAGACTTCCCCATGAACAGCCAGTTTGTCAGGTGCTGGTAGGTAGCAGGAATATTGGAAGTCATAAGTGAAAAAGACCTCTAAATACTGAATGACTTTACTCGTTATGAGCCATGTTTATCCTCTCTTAGCTCAAAATACGTTAACTTCTGGCTCCAATCAACAAAATTAAAGGAAAGGATATAAAGCTTTTGACCACTAGAGGCACTTTAGGGCAATGTTTGAATGAACAGGTCTCTGCGTTATTTGTGTTTGTGCATATTGTACAACAATAGCATGCCTTCAAGCTTGGATAGGCAACGTCAGGACGTCAAGCTAGCTGTAGCATGAGACTCCTAAGGGAGCAACTTGGCTGCAGCCTCCCCTCCCTGTTTTTGTTCTGGCTCGCATTTTATTTTGTTTGTTGTCTCTCTCTCTTTTAGGTCCAGTTTGCACCAAAGATTCAGCATCAGACCAACCAGTTGCAGGGAAAGCTGCAGCAGAGTAAACTGCTCTGTCTCAGCTCAACTCTAGCTGGCTGACGGTGTCGCCTGCAACTCAGCTTGTCATTTCGCGAGTGGCCAGTTTAAGCCATTGCTTAGACTGCCAGCCCAAATCGGATTTTTGGCATATCCAGATTGTATCCAGACTGATTTTGAACTGCAAAAAACCACAGGAAATCGACCTTTTGCAAATCAGACCCAAACCACGTGGTGTGATGGTTTTAAAATGCAATTCAAATCAGATTTTTTACAATTTCTATGGATGTGTCTACAGTCTCTGCTTGTTCAAACTGAATACAAATTGAATATCTGAGTGTTTTCTGCATTAGCACATGGATACTGTACGCTTCAATGGAGTGTCTTGACTGACAGGAGGGCTGCTAGACAGTCACAGAGCTTGACAACGCCACCTCTCATCATTAAATGTCTCAAGGAGTTCATGCTCCCTCCAGTCACTGCTTTGTTTGATGCTTTTTTTGCACAATTGTGTGACTTTGAGTGACAGCAGCTGCAAGTTGTCAGCTATGTGTCAAGTTGTTGCTAGCCATATTTAGCTGAAAATATGTTCATTTCTGGCTCAGAAAAGCAAAATTAAAGGTAAAATGTAGAGTTTTTGACCACCAGAGGTGCTTTAGGGCAATGTTTAAATGAATAGGTCTCTGCATTGTTTGTGTCTGTGTATGTATTATGTGTAACAATAGCAGACTTCAATGTAGTTTTACTAAAATTGAATGATTAGCTATTGAAGATGTGATAACTAGCAGTTTTAATAAACATATGACAACAAAACAAGACAGAATGATGGTGCAACACCTCACAGCTGATAGCAGAATTAACCTGGATGCCCTGATAGGTGATCACTTTTTTGTTTTGTGTGCTTTGTCAGTCCTGACATCATATGATATCTGAAAAGCTTTTTTTGTTTGTTTTTTTTGTTTTAAATATAAAGGTCTTCTCTGGTACATTTGTTTGCATGAAAGTTTGTGATGTTGCAGCCTATTTGAAATGTTCCAGGTAACACGAGTCTCATTTGCATGCACATTTTGTAAAAATACCAAAAGTACATTACAAGATAAGCGTTCAGTCTTGAAAACACTTCTGAGAAATTTGTTTTGAAGTCCAACTGCGAGTGCATTTAGGCACCATCTGTACTGTATGTACCTGACCACAAATCTATCCTGTGGCGTGCATTGGTCTCTCTCCACACCTACTAAGAAAACTGTGGTAATTTTACTTCCCTTTTCTGTGAAATGTTGCCATACACTAAGAGCCTTCAGCTGTCAATCAGCTGACAAACTTCCGTGAAATTTTCAACCGCATGTGCCGCGATGACGATAGTCCTGCCACCAAGTTCCCTGATGCAGAGCTGAGGTGAAGCACGGCTCTCTCCTACCTCTAAAACCTGTCCTCTATGTGGGAGGGTAATACTCTGCAGTGTCATGTTACAGTTTGTATAAGTCAAGATCCTGCCTTGAGGTTGGAAAGAGGCAAAACAAAGGACGGAAAGGTAGAAGATTACAGAAAAAAAGGCGCTGACAAAGGCGTGCACGGGGAGATAATTCATTGCACCTGCTCTGACAATGTCTCGAAACCTGATACAAGCTTTCCTGGGCAAGATGACACCTGTATGAATGAAGCTGATGCAGCTGGGTGTGAAATGCAAACACATTTTCATATGACACACACACACACACACACACACATACACACAAACACGCGTGCGCATGCACACATGACCGCACAGAGAAGAGGACGTGCAACCGTAGTCACACAGTGGAACAGCTGCTCAGATTTTGTGCAGATACACTTGGAAAGCGAGACAGAAATGATGTGCAGAAAACGGTGCAATTATTTTAATCAGTTACAAGTGCGATCAGCCAAGTGTGAAACAATTTCTGTTTTCACTTGAACGTCAGATCCTAAAAGGTTTCTTAAGGACAAGATTTGCCTGCATCAAGAAGCAAAAGGGTTAACTTAGTTTTGATTTTTCGACGTTTGAAGGGAAGCTTTCACTCATTAGTCTGGGAAGGAAGCGAAAGCCCGCTAAGATTTACAGCTGGTCTAATTACTGTTGCCAAAGCTGCAGGGTTTTCAGTGGAAGGATTCGGTGGGTCACTGCAGACTCTTCTGCTCTACACAGCTGGAAACATTTTCGACTATCAATCTTTGTGATGTGTAGGAGTGCAGGTCAAGGTTCGATTTTGTATTAAATAGCATATTTAGAGAATTATATGTGTTAATTTAAGAAACTTTGTGAACTCTGAGCTGCAGTCTGTTACATGTGAACTTTGCAATATGTGAAAATTATGATTAATTGGCTCTCAGGAGAGCAGCATCCTCTGAGAGGGCTGAATCTTTTGTTTTTGTCGGCATGAACCTTCTTCCTTTTTTTTACACACACCAACCACCCACACAGACTGAGTATGTTTTGGTTGCTTCTTCAAGAGATGTGAGCTTGTTGTTTAGAACGAATCCACACAATCTCCTCTCTAATGTCACTGTGATGTGAGTGCAGTTATTTACTGGATCATATGAGAACATCAATCAAAGGCATTGTTCTGCACATACAATGACAGATTGTTGACGACAAAGAGAAAATGGGTTTCAGTTTGTTTCAAATAATAATTTGACATTTGGAGAAAACATTTGCTTTGTTGCTGAGAGCTGGATGAGTAGCTAGATGCCACTCACATGTCGGGGAACTAAATACATAGCTACAATCAGCATCCTGTTAGCTTAGCTTAGCATAAAGGCAAGGGTCCAAGGGTAAGTGGCTAGCCTGACCCTGCCTATAGCCAATAATATGTGCACAAATGACACACAGGGAATTTAAGGTGGTGTATGGATTTTGTTATGCTTGGTTAGAGTCAGTGTAGCTGTTTCTCCCTTTGACCATTCTATGCTAAGCTAAGCTAACCAGGTCCGAGCTAACTCTCAGCAAGAAAGGGAATAAATATGTTTCTAAGGATATTTAGGAGGATCTATTTTGTAGTACATAAAGCAAAGAATATAATACTAATAAAATGTGTGTGTGTAACCACCTGAAAATAATGATAATTGTTGTGTTTTTATGACCTTTGAATGAGCCTTTTATATCTGCTGAGGGACTGAGTTCTCCTTTACATAGTCAGCCATGTTTCTACAGTAGCTCTGAATGGACAAACAAATCCTGGCTTTAAAAAAGGCCCAGGTCCTCCTACATGCACAAAGATTAGATTAGATTAGATTCAACTTTATTGTCATTGCACATGTCACAGGTAACGAGCAATGAAATGCAGAGTTAGGCAGGGAAACAGCTGACGGGAAAAAACTGTTCCTGAACCTGGTGGTTATGGTCCAGAGGCTCCTGTGGGTCCTGAGTCTTTGCAGAGATTTTTAGCTCCCCTGAGACAGCCTATAGATGTCCTCAATAGCAGGAAGTGAGGCTGCAGCGATGCGCGGGGTGGTTTTCACCACCCTCTGCAGTGCCTTCCGGTCTGAGACAGAGCAGTTCCCATACCAGACTGTAGTACAGTTGGTTAGGATGCTCTCGATGGTGCAGCGGTAGAAGTTCACCAGGATGTCTGAAGAGAGGTGGTCCTCAGAAAAAAGAGGCGCTGGTGAGCCTTCTTAACCAGGTAGGAGCAGTTAGTCAACCAGGTGAGGTCCTGCAAGATGTGGATCCCCAAGAACATGGAGCAGGTCACACGCTCCACCGCCGCGCCATTGATGTGGATGGGCGTGTGTTACGTCTCCTCTCACATCCGTTTCATCTTGTTTGTATTAGTCACATTTATGTTAATACTGAATTCTTCTTGAATTCTTCTTGAATGGGTTTTATGTGCCATCACGTCACATTCACATTGGCATTTTACGGCTTATTTCCCCTGTAAGTAAACGACAGGTAATCCAGCATCAGTGCACACTAGCTGCTGAGGGTTTTAGGAGTGTGAAGTGGTCTGAGATGTCACTTCATATGACAAACACTCGTGTGAACGAGCTAGCAGAGGGCGAAGGGAGCAGACTGAGGTCAGGACGCCGTCTCCTCTGCTGCTCACATTCAGATTTTAAGAACAACTGTGCGACAAAACACGATGTCTTTAGAGACTCTTCAAGTTGTAACCGCTGACAGAGAAGAGATCTGAACTTTCTGATGTTTTCATGTACACTTCCATCTGTAACAACCCGTCACACGGCATCGACTGTTCATCTGATTCATTTCCTTTAACTACAGAGTACCCAGTAACTGCAGCTGAGAAGTACAAAGTACATGTTTCTCTCTGACATGCACAGGAGTAAAAGTACATCACTCTGTTAACTGTTAACCAGGTTAGTCTGGCTTCACTACTGATGCTACAGCGTGCTATCGGCGCCCCCTGCTGGTGTTAAAGGAGTCACATTTGAGAGGCAGGAACCATCAAATATTTCAGTAATGAAAAGTAACTTTAAAGATTAATCAGTTATCAGAACAGTGGCTCGTTGGTCCTTTGATAACCGAGTTCATTATTTTGTTAAAAAGCATCAAGTGTTTGTAGTTCTCACACAAATGTGGTGGAGTAGAAAGAACTTGATTTCCATGTGAGTGGAGGCAGAAAGTATCAGGGACGACTCAGAGATGAGGCACAACAAGGCGTCTATTCAACACCTGCTGGAGCACGAAGCCTCCAGACATTCACGTTTAACCTACTGAAGACAAAGAAAGCCGATGAAAAATGACTAACAAATGAATTTCTGACATTTCTGCTTGAAACGTGTTGAAGTAACTTCCTGACAATCAGATAATCGGCTCATTGTTTCAGCTGTCATGAGCTCATCAGGTCATTTTTTATTGTAATCATATTATTTTATCTTGTTAGATTTCACATGAGGTCAGAAAGATTTCACAGATTTAACATCAGAATGAAGCACGGACGCATTGAGGCAAAACTGGATTAAAGATGTTTAATAGTTTCAAACTGTTTCAAAGAGGCCATGACAGAACATTTGTGTCTCAGTCACTTTATTGGTTGGTGATGTTTGGAAACAAGATGGCAGCAGACTTTCAGTGGTAGAATCAGGGTCGTACTTTGGTCTCACCTGCAGGACTGTAATCACACGGACACTAAAGCTGCACTCAGACCACATCAGGTGACCCGTGAAACGCTGCAGGTTTGTCCGGCGGTGAGAGTGTCACCTCATTAACATAAAAGGACTCACTGCGACGTCCAGTTGTGTCATCAGTTTCTCCTCCGATCCATGGGCGGAGCTCGATCACTGGAAGACGGCCTCCTCACGTGATCTGCTGCGTTTCTCCTTCAGTTGAGCTGGTTTCAACTTTTTTCGCCGCAGCTGGCTGCATTTTTTTCAAACCACCACAGCCTGAACGGACGATTGTCCTTCAAATAAATAGAAAACCTGCATTTTTGCCAGATCACCTGATTTGGTCTGAATGCAGTCTATAACATTCAGCAGCAGCAGAACGGCCTCATGGGTAATCAGGGGAGTCTTTGGGTGAGCTGATCAAGCTTGCACAGAGTTCTTGAGCAAGGCACTGAAGCCCTGCAGGGGTGTGGCTCTGTGTCTGACCTTTGACCTTCTCATGAGAAGTTTCAAACACTGATGTCCCGCCTGGCTTGTGTGTGTGTGTGTGTGTGTGTGTGTGTGTGTGTGTGTGCTGATCTTCAGCCAGCAGGCGTCAACCTGCATTCTAATAGCAATTTCATTACTAAAGGAAGTTTTGTATTTATGCTACTATTAATACTTTTCTGGTGACATCACTGGTTACCAGGCCACTTCAGTCCACAGATGATTGGCTCCTGCCAGGTCAAAGGTCTTCACAGAGCCGGCTGGTTGTCCTCGGATGCCGTCTCCACGTCTTTGGGTTGCCGCAGCGGCGACAGTGGCGAGTTTGGCTACTCGTGTTTCTTCATGTGGTTGCGGAAGATTCTGGCTCCGCTCAGGTTCTTCTTACAGATGTTGCAGAAGTACGGCCGGTTTTCCGAGTGCACGTCCACGTGGTAGGTGAGCTCGAGGGCGCGGCTGAAGCTCTTGCTGCAGATGGGACACTGGTAGCGGACTCCTGAGTGTGTGAGCTGGTGGCTCCGGAGAGCGCTCTGCTGCTTGAAGGTCTTCTGGCAGATGGAGCATTGGTACGGCCGGGCGTCAGTGTGCAGCCGCTGGTGTCGCCGCAGGGCGCTGGAGAAGGTGAAGCTCTTGCCGCAGTCGGAGCAGGTGTAGGGTTTCTCCCCAGTGTGGATCCTCTGGTGCTCCGTCACGTGGACCTGCTGGGTGAAGCTTTTCCTGCAGGTGGGGCACTGAAACGGACGCTCGCCAGAGTGGATCCTAAGGTGTTTCTGCAGTGCCGACGCCTTGAAACAGTCTCGACCACAAACAGGACAGCAGTGCTTCCCTTTCCCACTGCTGGCGTCCGCCTGGATCTCTGAGCGGCCATCTTGTTCTGAGGACAAACAGATGTTTTTTATTTAAGTATCTGTACAGAAAAGGAACCATCATGCTGCTGCTCAAAGTGCTGGCTAAACTTTGGCCCCTTTCACTCAAGGCGGCGTCGGTGTGCCTTTTCCTCGCCTTGCCGTCTATAAAAGTTCCGGAGGCAGACTGGGGGTCAGTTTTGATCCGCCTCTCATTCGCCTTCAGAGGTAGTATCAAAGCTGCATCAGAGGCGAGCCAGCGGGCCGGATCAGGGGCATTTATCTTAACAGAGGAGAGATAAACTTGAAGGATTAAACAGAATTGTGACAAAGTGGATTTTTATGACTGTTTTACATTATTGTCCGAGTTTCCCAATAGTTTTTACGGTGTGTGATCACTTCTTCTTATTTGTGTGGTGCACTGCGGGCATTTATCTGAACAGAGGAAGCTGACGCTGACAGACTGCGTCCTCCATTTTCCTCAGTGTTACAAATATTCTGCCTCACACTGGCTAACATAACAGAATAGCTACAGCAGAATGTATGAGAATGAGAAACCCTAATGACAGAAATCAATAATAAATTGACGAAACGATCGACTTCAAGTAAAACACTGACACATGGCAGAGGTCCCATGTTAATTTGTCTTCAGCACATGAAGCTGAATGTTTGTTTAGACTGAGGCTGAAACTGAACTGAGCGTCATGACGTCAGCAGTGACTCAGCCAGGCAGACGAGGCTGATCGCAGCTGAATTCACTGTCTGACTGATTCTAGCAGTGAGCTGTATTTGATCAGCTGCTCTCTAACTGAATCATTAAACCTAACGACGTACCGATGAGCGCCGGCCTCCAGTCCTCCTCCTCTCCATCAGAGTTGATCAAACCGCTGATGTCTCCCTCCTCGTTTTTTTCTCCTGCTTCCTCCATCAACACTAAGCAGCCCTGGTCACCTTGGTTACCAGGCAGCAGTCTGGACTTAGCGATGGAGGCGGTGGAAGGAAGGTCGTCTGAGTTCTGGAGACATCATGAGAAGGATGACGAAACAATTTCACTTCAAGGTCTATTTAGTGGCTTTTTGTAATAAAACAGCTAAATCTCATACCTGCTCCTTCTGACCTTCCTCCTCCTCCTCCTCCTCCTCTTCCTCCATCGCTGTCATCTCTCCCTTCTCCTCTCTCGCCCACTCAGTCTTCACGTTGCACCAGAACTCCTGAAACAGATCGAATCCCTCGTCAGATGCAGACAGTCCTCTGCCAGCTCCACACACAGAAGAAAAGTTCATGAGCAGGAAGCTCCGATCTCACCGACTCAGCTGTTAGTTCTTCTACTTCCTGTTTACACAGGAAGCAGGAATGTGTTGTGTTGTGTACACTGACACCTGATCAACTCTGCACCAGTTATCAAAAATCCATCAAATCCGATTAAACGTACAGCTGAAGAACATGTGAGACTTTCTGACAGAGTTTTATTTTGGAGATCTCTTTCCTGCCCGGCTCTGAGATCGGCTGCTCCTCTTACTGTTTCATCAGTCACTGAATGGTCACTATGTTCTTTATTATACGTTCAGAACAATTTAACACAAGGGAATCATCCCTGTTTTATGTCAAACTGCTGTGCTCTCACCTTGTCTGCAGGCTCTGCGATGAGTCCGTCCCTGATGTGGATCCTCATGTGTTTACGGAGCACGCATGGCCGCAGGAAGCTCTTGGAGCAGATGCTGCAGGCATGAGGTTTGTAGGCCGAGTGGATCTTCTCATGAGCTCTCAGGCTGGACGTGGAGGTAAAGGCCTTCTCGCACACCAAGCAGTGGTGCAGCTCGTCTGTCCCGTGGACCTTCAAGTGCTCTTTGAGACTGTACGGCCTTGTGTAGCTCCTCCCACAGACGGAGCAGCTGTGGCGCTTCTTCACGCCGTCAGGACCCCCATCTGCAAAAATAACCAACAGAGCAAAGTTTATGCTCAGCTGGAGGACTTTTCTTCTACAACAGCTTTGAAGGAAAACTACACTTTTAGGATCTGCTGCTGCTGAAAACAACAAACTCTGACGTGAAAACTTCACAGCCGGTTTTAGTTCAGAAAACACTTGTTGGAATAATCTGACTGAAATGTGCTGCAGCCAAATTAAATGTGATTCTGTGCATCCAAACGTAGAAAATAACAGGGACAAACATGAGAGGATGTAAATGCTCTGTGTTCTGACCAGTCAGTGAATGCACCACGTCCTTGTCTCCTTCATCACCACCACCATCATCATCGTTGTTTCTGTCCTCCAGTTTGAGCTCCTGCGGCCTGTTCACACGGCAGCTTCCTGCAGAAACAGTCGCCATGCTGCCGTCACTGAGCTGCTCCTCTAGATGCTGTGATGAAGGACAGCAGCATCATCATCATCATCATCAGTTCAACCGGGGAAAACACTCGGTATTTCAAACTAGAACTGCTTCTGAAACTCAAAAGATTCTGACAAAAAAAAGCTTTTGTCTCTGAGTTTCATTTCATTCCAGCTGTTAGCATTTTATCATTTTGTTTTACTGTATTTTCTCTTTTAATGGAACACTTTGCGACACTGTTGAGATTACTTTATAAATCAAGTTTACTATTTGAGTTCATTGATAAATTTTTGTGATTTTTCTACAATAAAAAGGATTATTCATTAACCGAAGTAGTTCTGGATTCATTTTCTGTTGATCGACTCCATCAGGCTATTCAATTCATATTCAGCTGGGCCAGGAGCAGATAAAGAACACAACAAAACAAAATTAAACCAACACAAATGAATCAAATAAAAAACCAGCTGTGTTTGTCCTCGTTGCCCTTTAAAATGAAACACACTGGTTTGGCAGTAAAAAAACAAACGTATCTGTCAGTTCAACGGCTCTCATTGTCAATTTTACATTCGAGAGTGGAGCAAGATGTTTTCAGAGGTTGAATCATAGGACTGCTACCACCACTACTAGACGTCCCGGAGTGTTACACTGAAGGTCTGAAGGAGTTTCTGTGTCTCACACGACTTGTTCATCCGAGTTTTTCTCCGCTTTTCTGTCGGAGCTACTCGAGGGTTTGAACAGGCCTGGTCTACGTACTTGACTGGCTGTTTCATCTGTGCTGATTATTCTTCTTTAGTGGTGTCAAAGTGCTCCTTACCTCGCTGTCTGCCTCGCACTGGGTGGAGCTGCTGTCTGTTGTCATGGTGACGGCTCGCGCCTCCCTGCTGTGGATCTCCCGGTGCTTCCTGAGCACTCCCTGCGTGGAGAAACGTTTCTTGCAAATGTCGCACTGGAACGGCCGCTCGCCGGTGTGAGACCTCACGTGTTCCCTCAGTCTGAACGCTCGGGTGAAACCTCGGCCGCAGATGTCACAGACGAACTGCAGCGCCCTCTGGTGGAGCTGCATGTGCTGCTGCAGCTTCTCAAGGGTTGAGAACTGCTTGTGGCACAGGGAGCAGGGATGAGGCGTTTCCTCCTGACGTTTGAGACAACGTGTGATCAACACATTATAACAATCTGAGCTGTGACTCTGTGCAACTTTAACTCTGTGTTGATCAATAACTGCATGACACAAGTGTGAAAGGTCAGGGGCCGGTGTACGTTCTTCAGGTTGGAAACTGAAGACACTCACTGTGTGCTGGGCCCAGTTTGCAGCAGGCTCAGCCACCAAGCTGAACTGTAACTAAAATCCTCAGCAACTCTTTAGAAAACAAACATCGTGTAACCCACCACCATCACTCACCCTGCTCACTGCACCTTCAGCTTCGAGCACCTGGTTCTCCTCTGCATGCCTCTGCAGGTGTTTCCTCAGCAGGCCTGGACGGTTGAAGCTCTTGCAGCACAGCGAGCAAGGATGAGGCTTCTGTCCTGTGTGGAGCCGCACGTGATCCCTGAAGGACGACCGCGTGGAGAACACCTTCTCACAGAATGAGCAGGAGTAGAGGTTCTCCTCTCTGTGGGTTTTCTGGTGGTCGATGAGGCCCGTCCTGGAGGCGAAGCGTTTGGGGCACAGCGGGCAGGAGAACGGCTTCTCTCCGGTGTGCGTCCGCTCGTGCTGCACGAGATGCCGCCGCTGAATGAAGCCACGGTCACACACAGAGCAGCGGTGGGGCTTCTCGGAGGCGTGTCCCAGTCGGTGCCTCCGTAGGCATCCCAGCTGGGCGTAGCTGACCCCACAGTCTGGGCAAGAGTACGGCTTCTCACCTGTGTGGACCCGCTGGTGCACCACCACGTTTATCTTCTTTGTGAAGCGCTTCCCGCACACGGAGCAGCTGTGCGGTTTGTCGCCAGAGTGGCTGGCCATGTGGTCGGCCAGCCGAGACGGACGAGAAAACTCTCGGCCGCATATCGAACAGCTGTGACGGCCTTTTGGCGGACGGCTGCTTCGTTTGGACGCAGATTCCTCTGGTGTAGATGGTGTCTCGATGTCGAGGACAGTCTGTTCTCCTGTGGGCCATGACACTGAGATTAACATGTCGAAGAATTATTCAGACATCCAGAATCTAAACAGATTCCGTTCAAGTTATATTTAACATTCTGAGAAACTTATTTCCTTTCGTGCTTTCCAGTAGCTGGCAACAGGGGGGGGGGGGGGTTTAGCATGGCTCTGCCCAAAGGGAAGCTCACCGACTCACGCGTTACATCTCACTCATTTCATCTGTGTGCAAACTGAAGGGATTAAATGACAACCTGGGGTTTCACTGACCAGACCGTTATTTCGACCTGTTGTCGAGATCTCGACAAAAACTCAAACTCCAAACGCACGGTTTCCCCGTGTTAGCAGAGGAGGAGCCCTGACCTTGAGCAGGAAGCTGCTGACAGTCCTCTCCTCTCTGCTCTGCTTCCACTTTCACTCCATTCATCTCCTCATGCACGGCTCCTTCTGACGCCCACTCGTCTCCTCCAGGCCTGTGAAACAGACACACATGGACACATCTCCAAACAAGTCACGCTCTGATCACGGCATCACCCGTGGACGATGGCGTCATTCCTCACCCACTCTACTTTGTGTCTCATGTTTGGACACAAACAACAAACACAAACAAACCCAAATTTACCTTTAAGGTTCATTTTTAAACCGAGACAAATGCAATTTGGAAAAAAAAACAATAAAGACAAAAGATTTTTCAACCACATCGCGTGGCCTTCATCAGCAACTGGCGTTGCTCCGTTGTCATGGAGATGGATCAGGAGTCATCACGTGGTTGTTCACAGGAGGAGCACCTGTGTCTCTCTAGCGTCACTGACTCCTGTCCAATGATCTACACGCCTTCTGAGGAAGGTCACCAGACGTGCCTGAAAGCTCCTACAGACTTCAGTGAGTGGACACCTGAGCAGGTGACACAGCGACCGTCTGAGGTAACCTTGGTGTCGTCACAACAGTCGTTAAATGTCGATATTAAAGACATACAGCACATTTTCCCTTGGCTTCAATTAACACTGAAGCTACGGCGCTAACGTTGATCCTAACCGGAAACGTTATTCAAACTACAAACACGTCACTGTTACCGTTATCGTAGTTTAGTGTAGACTGTGTGAAGGACCGACCGGTCGGCCCCAGACATCCAAACTTTCCCCCCCGGGCTGTAAAACCGCCCCGGGAGCCGCTGACCGGCGGCTTTAGCTGAACTTTAAGCTAGCTGTGTAGCTCATTCAGCCTCCTGCAGCGCTGCTCCAGCCGAACACACTCCTCTGTCACTTCATGCTCATTAAGCTGCTCACGGAGTCTGCGTGGACAAGCTGGACCCACCGGAGGAGAGGCGGAAGTCCTCCAAAGCCGTGACAGGAAACCACTTTGATTACAGAAGCAAACAGGACCGAGAGCAGGTGAGAAGAGTGACATCAGGCTCAGACGTCCTCTTCGCTTATGAGTTGTTCACAGCGACACTCAGTGCTGCCGCCGCTGGCCGGAAGACGAACTGCAACAACACTGAAGAAAGCACAGTTTGGACCATGGAGGCATTATAAGAGCTTATAATTCTTATAATGCCTCCATGGTCTGGACAGAACTTCCGTTTATGCACGTTTGGATTATAAATCGAGTGATCCGAGGAGGTTCTGTGTTTGTCTGCACTGCAGCTTGAACGGAGCCGAGGTCGAGCACATTCTCAGGTCTTCATGAAGGAGCCACAGAGGTCGAGCACATTCTCAGGTCTTCATGAAGGAGCCACAGTGGTCGAGCACATTCTCAGGTCTTCATGAAGGAGCCACAGAGGTCGAGCACATTCTCAGGTCTTCAGTAAGGAGCCACAGAGGTCGAGCACATTCTCAGGTCTTCATGAAGGAGCCACAGTGTTGTGACAAGGAAAGTCTGCAGAGCTGCAGGGCACCACTGCGTTAATGTCCTTTCACTGACCTTTAAATAAAGTGTAGCTATTTTGATTTGGTACGGGTATAGAACTTTTCCCTCGGAGTAACAGAGATTATTATGGCGTCATCATGTTAATAACAATGTGGGGATCTGAATATTTTCTAGGCTCTCGGCCCCCGTAGCCTTCCCATCTTCTTCTTGTACGGAGAGGGGGTGGAGGCGACGTGGCTGCTCACTCCTGTTGTGTACAGGGCATCATGGTGCTTGTTTGTCTGTTTGTCTGTTGTCTTTGTTCGTCTTGTTGTTTGTTCCCAGAAGTCGTCCTCGACAGCCATCTCACTTCTGTCAGTTTTTTTTATGGGTTTTGATGATGATGGAGACAACGTACAGCAGCACATTAACACAGATGGAGATTTAAGTTGTAATTACTGCGCCTCTCAGAAACTGAAATGTATTGTAGTGAAGGAGGAGGGAGGGTCACCTGCTGGCCAAGGGCCAAGGGGTCTTTCAAAGGTCATTAGGGTGTAAATAATCCTAATAAATACTCATTACTGCACCTAAACATTAGACGTCTGAATAAACACCACAGTGACCGAGTTTCCTCTCTCCCTCTAACTCAGGCTGTAGTTCTGATGTGACAGGATGTACTGAGACGTGGCTAAATGATCATATGTAGACGTCCTGAATTTAGAATTCATATCACAAAAATAGACCTGGTCGAACTGGTGGGAGTACACGTCTTTATTTCAAGTCTAAGCACCAGGTAAACGTTTGTGAAGAGCTTGTCATTGATGATGACTACTCTCACTCTCTCTCTATTGAGACAAATTTAACTAATGCTAAAAACTTATTGTTGGTGTGACTTATCGCCCCCCTGACTGTGACCTTAACACCTTCAGGTCAGGCTGGATGAGCTTTTTTTCTCCATACATAGAAAAAATAAAGCCTGTCATCCGTGGGGATTACAGCATAGATATCTCCAAGGGAGATGCTGCTAAAAACTGGAACAAGGAACAGAAATCATATTTCCTGTTTTAGCTTCTCCTCATTGGCTCCCTGTGAAATCTAGAACAGAGTTTAAAGTCCTTCTCCTCAC
>JAQLOL010000025.1:498253-515328 GCA_029783665.1 Naso thynnoides | reverse complement strand
ATTACCATCTTAATAATGAAAAAACAGGAAATGTTCAGATTTGAGAAGTGAGACACATTAAGTGTTTGGCGTTTTTACCTAAAAATTAAATCAATTATCAAAATAATTCCCATAAACTTTTTCTTAAATGACTGAAGTTAGAGTGTGAGCTCACATTCCTGGTGATTTAAATTCTGCATTTCTGTGGTTTACCTGGTAATTGTGAAGACTAATGAGTCAGAAGTCAGTCTTATAACCTTGGGTTTGTGTAATATACGTCTCTAACCAGCAGGGGGCAGCAGCAGTCTTTACCTTACTGAAGTCCACGGTGCTGTTTTCCCGGCTGCCTCCGTTGCCGCCGTTGCCACGACCTTCGCTGTTCTTGCTGTTGTCGAGGTTACCTGGAGCCGAGTGAGGAGAGGCCAGCAGACCTGCAGAGACGCCAACATGTCGTCAGTTTCAACACTGAATGAGGAAAAAATGGCGAGCTGATCTGAAGCCAACATGGACGGCATCCAGCTTTGTCACCTGCACCTGTCGCAGGTGAACGGCTTCGCTCATGACTGAAACAACAGCTGGAGTCTGTTCAGTCTGGATTTTTAACTTGGGAGCTAAAAGAAGTTTGAGTCTGAGCTAAAGCTGCTGATTTCAAACAAATGACTGCTGAAGACACACACACACACACACACACACACACACACTGACAGAATCACACGATATATTTTATAAATACAAACATGTGGACGGCAGAGATCTGCTCCATGTTGATGTTGATTTGGTTTGTTTGTAGACGAATGAGAAATATGTTGTAGTTTCACAAAGCTCTTAAATATTTGTTTCCATTTCATCGTGCGTCTGAGTCGTCGGTCTTACTGATCGTCCTCGTCACGTTTCCTCTCAGTGTTTGTGTAGCAGCTCTTTCAGCGAGCTGCTCGCATCATTAGTTATCAATCTCACCGCCTGCTTCCTGTTTCTTTGAAGTTTAAACCCTGTCAGCCTCAGCACATTAACAGCAGTAACTCAGTGACGAAGAGTCAGATGATGATGCGTCAGCCGCAGTCAGTTTAACCTCTGCAGGTCAGCGATGAAGGCGAGGAGCAGAGACGGTCAGCTGGAACTAACAGAGGTCTTCCTCGTGATGCGGAGCACACGAACCACAGCCATGTTAGTGGAGCAGAGACGCTCTTCCTGCTCTGCTTCTCCTCTTCACCTCATGCAGCTTCATCAGAGGCTTTGCTGATGACCAGCAGCTTTAACTCCATTTAGTTTGAAGTTGGTTCAAACCAGCCGCCTGTGCGTTGTGAGGTTAAACTCACAGCGAGCGCCATCTTGTTGCTTCTCCAGCGTCACATTTTCTCCTTGATTTTATTCTCAAATAATGTGTCCCAGTCAGATCAAACCGACTCAAACCAACAGAGGAGAGAAAGTCTGTGGTGCAACAGAGACGTTTTAAAAAAGGCCACACTTTGTTAAAGACCGCCATGGGCAGCAGAGACGAACACTTACAGGCTGTTAGATTCACTTCACTCTGGTTACAGGAAGTTCGTCCACACTGACGCACTTTTTGTCTGAATGGGGAAGCAAAACTCACACAGCTTCACTCTCTGCTTCAGTCCACAGCTGCCTCTTCATCAGCAACACTCTGAAACACTGTTGGCTCTGCACACTCGATTTGGAGTTACGCTGATATACAGATTAATGGAACGTATGAAGCAGCGGCATGCTGAGCCGTGCTGAGCCGTGCTGAGTCGTGCTGAGTCGTGCCGAGCCGTGCCGTGCCGAGCCGTGCCGTGCCGTGCCGAGCCGTGCAGACATATTTGCCTGAGTGTCGGTGAGGATCCTGGTGCTGGTCCAGTTTGTACTTCGCCCTGAACACTTCCACTTCCTCTTGAGGCGGGCTAACCATGACCTCGGGGACCCCTTCTCTTCCCAGCAGCCTCCTCTGGAGCGGAGCAGCGACGTGGAGCTCCAGTGGAGGTGTGGTCAGATGGCGGAGCTTCAAAGAGGGAGGCGGGGAGGGAGGGGGTGCGGTTGGGGGTTCAGGGAGCTGAGAGGTGGCAGAAAAAATGGGGAGGGTGGGGAGGAGGTGTCCATATGGGTCGGAGATACGAGGGGCGGAGGAGGGGCGGAGGAGGGACGGAGGAGGGGCGGAGGAGGGGCGGAGGTGTCACAGGAGGCGTCAGAGGAGGACAGACCCTCCCCTGAAAAGGAGGAAGTGGAGAGAAATTAGGTGAGAGGAGAGAAGCATCAGCAGGCCGAGGGAACGACGCTCATGCCAGTTTGAAGACAGGACGGACGTCAGACGGTCATGTGAGGGTTCAGATATTGATCCAAACTGATTGATCGGTCACACACAGATATAAGCATGACAGAGCTGATGGGAAGTAAAGAAACAGAAGTGTTCCAGGTCATTTAACATCAGACAATGAAACACACACACACACACACACACACACACACACACATGCGTGGTGGAGCTTCAGGTTTCATCAGCAGAACTCAAACTTTCACAAACAGGATTAATAAGTCTGGATATTAAAACGCTGACTCGTCACAGTGTTAGCTGGTTATTACGCGGCTGACTCAGCACGTCGTTTCAGGTTTGTGCTGAGCGGTCGGAAACGAACCCGACTGCTGCTGAGGACGACACACTCACAGGAAACATTAAACGGTCACATGACGGCGGCTTCATTCACAAAACCTCCGCTGACACACACGCGCGCAGCAGCTGAAACACACGCATGAACCCCCGTCACCACTGACCTGCGTGCTGCACTACCACGCCAGATTAGAACGTTATCCAGGTAAAGCTATCCTGGCTGAATCACCACGGTAACGGACGCTGCGAACACAACCTGCTCCGGACCAGCTTATGTTTCCAGTATCTGCTTGAAATCGACGGAAAAGCGTCACAGAGGCGCTTCCTGACTTCGCCACGGGAGCCTCCATCAGTCAGAGATCATTTGTTTGGAGCTCGTTGTTTCTCTGACTGAACTGCTGAATGTCTCCAGAGTCGTCTGAACTAAACTGTCAACTAAAGAAGCTTCTACAAAATCACAGAGCTCATGCGTTAAAAGTTCACTGGCTCGACTTGCTAAAGAACGTCAAACACTGCTGGTATATTTCAGATAACAGAAGACCGATTAGGAAATTGTTTATTCTATGAGTTTCATCACAGATTCAATCAATAAAAATCGTTCATCTCTGATTCGTCAACAAGCTCAAGTATCCTGACAGAATGAGACCAAAAGTTTGGATCTGTGGCGTCAAGTTCAAGTGTTTGAGAACGTGCAGCTGTCATGTAAAAATGAACTGGAGGCTTTGAGAGTGAGAATAAATCCCTCCACACACAGACTGACTGATTAGTCATTTTTCTACACACACTCCGCTCGGCGTTATTTACATGCACAGAGCTGCGTCTGCCTGTCACGGTTGGTTTTAATGTTGCTAAGCTGAGGTAGGCGACACCATCCATGTGAAGAGTCACATGACCAACGAGGGGAGTCGGGGTCAACACATCAGGTCGATGACCTTCGTCACGGTTCCCGTTATCTCCGACTGAGGTTTCGCCGAAGTTCGCTGCTCTGCAACCCAAATGCGTTACCATGCCAACAACATGCCATGCACCAATGAGAAGCCCATCATCTTGTCACTCTGTTACCTCAGCCAATCAGGAGAGATGAAGTCTGAAACCAAGAACACGAACAGAGTTGGTGGGGCAGTGGCGGCCTGATGGTTACAGAAGCAAGTTTGTGGTCGGAAGGTCCCTGGTTCAAATCCCTGATCAGCGTGTGAGGGCCGCTTCTTGAGCGAGGCCCCTCAGGGTGTAACGTGTGAGCAGCGCGTGTGCGTGGCGAAACGGAACTGCTGCGTCTCGCGTGCACGTGTTCACACACAGCGCGTCTCTGCAGCCTGCAGCTCCAGCTACTGTGTTTTTAAACAACTTGGAGAAATGTTTGACTTCAGAACAAGCCGTCAGGAAATAGGTCATAAAAGCAGATGAACGGGTTTAGTTCGGTCCGTATTTGCGAGGGCTTTTAACGTGAAAGCAGACTGGAGGTGGTTTTCACGTCCGTGAACGAGGTTAAACACGTTCACTGTGGTGCCACGCTAGTAAATATGTAAATATGACTGTGTGCAGGTCGTTTCTTTGTCCCTTTTTGTCGAGAAACACGCGTGTTGCTGTAAAAGTAGGCGAGACCCCGAATCTCTAGATGACGCGCAGCAGCCGCCACGCAGGACTCTCGCGTGAGTTGCTCTGCTCACGCCGGCAGTGTGACTGCTCTGACTTGTTTCTGTGGACGGCGAAATGAAAAGCAAGCCACAAGGCCACGCGCTGCTCACGCACAGTGTGTGAACCAGCCGTAACTGTGTGAGTGTGATCAGGGCGTCGAGAGTTCGCTCTCGGCGGAACCTGAGGAAAAAAAAGAGTTCTTCACAAAAATAGTGAGAGAAAGCTCCTTACAAACTCAGAACACCTTTGTTAAACATCAGCTTTATGGTCCACAGAAAAGGAGCTGAAGTTTATTTTGGCTCCATCTCAGATTTTTCAGGAACAAGTTGATCACATGATGCTGTTTTCTTTCCCATTTCATGTGTGTTTATTTTTAGCTCGATGCATAAAGAGCCACATGACCCAACACTGAACGCACTGTGTGTTACTGTCGGAGGCCTTTGAGCTGCGTCGCTGCAGTTCAAGCCACAGACGTGACAACAGCCGGAGGGTTAGGGTGGGCTCATTTTATACACAAGACTGTTTATAACTCTGACAAATGTCATCAGTTATCTGCTTTGATGTCGCTGAATATTTAACCTAAAGAGCTCCGACGAATGACACAGAACACATCGATGACCTTTATTATCAGCATGAAGAATTAAAGGTTATTATTGGAGACTAACGACACTGACAGCAGTTTGGTTACATCACAGATCGGTTTACAACCGGATTCAAGCGCATCAGATGATTCGATGTTTGATGACACTGCAATGTGACGCCGTCAAGCTCCCGCACAACGTGCAGTTCATTCATCCTCGTGGACATCAACAGGTTCATTAGTAACCAGTGATGGAGTCATTGGGTATAAAAGGTCATTCACAGGCAGGAAGGGCGAGGTTCACTTTGTGAACACACGAATGTTTAAACCACGTAACAAAAAAATAAAACTGCATTCCGCTTCAGAGTCGAAACGTCTCTGTGTCGCAGAAAACTTCTGGAGTCGTTTCACGAAGCAGGTTCACTGAAACTCTGAGTCTGCTCACCTGAAACGAGGGAAACTCGGAGTTTTCCATTTCATAAACCCAGGACAGTCAAACCTCCAGCCCATCTCACAAAGAGAGGTGACTTAAGCTCTGAGTCAGTTGCTATGGTAACCGGGTCTGTGAAGCTAACCTGGTCATTCAACAAGCCTGGAGCTCCTCTCCGTCTCCTCCCTCTTTCAGCACCAGAAACGCTGTTTCATCTCCTTATTCGTTCATTCAGTCCGCACATCGCGCACATTTCAGCTGAGTTTTACCGACAGTTTGACCAAAAATCCCGGTCTGGTGGTCAGACTACGGGTGACCAACTTTTGCTCTGAACGTGCCGCGTCCTTTTGTCGAGGATTTTATGGATGACGAGGCCGCGTCACTGCGCAGGGATCAACACGCAGACAACGTCAGGAGATGATTTTGAGACGTTTTCTCATTTCCAGATGACGAGCTGCTGCTGCTGCACCGTTTTTCTTTACACTCTGTTTTATATCTGCAGAATCCGACGCGTCCTCTCATCAGCAGCATCGCTCAAATGTTCATTTAATCCGGTATAATCAATTAACTAAACCAGACAAAGGTGAGAGGACGTGTGTGTGTGGAAAACTACACGTTGGGGATCAAGCTGCACATTGAACGATCCACTGATTGATTTTTGTTGCCTTCGTCTAGACGCTCTTGTTTTCGGCCGTCTGTCTGTCTGTCTGTCTGTCTGTCTGTGAGCGGGATTCTGGAAAAACTACTCGGCCAATTCCCATGAAACTTGAAGGACGGCCGTAGACTGGGCCAAGGGTGAACCCGGTAAATTTGGGGGTCGTTGCACCCACAGGGGGCGCTACAGCAACACTTTACACTTTACATTGCAGCATCGGAGCCTTAGGGGGAGGAGCAGGGGTGTCCCCTCCTTTGTTAAGTGACTCTCCCTCTCCTGTGTGTGTGTGTGTGTGTGTGTGTGTGTGTGTGCACCTGTGCAGGTGCATTTGTGTGATTCTGCTTCTTGGCGACGGCCTTTCTAGTTTAGTAAAAGAATCTGATTAAAGTGAGGTAGCACCATGAGCCTGTCACACCTGAGCCTCACCTGGTTAAACTCTGTGTAAGTGTGAGTGTGACTGAATATTAAATTAATAGATTACATTCAAACTTACACATTTACTCCAGCAGCATTTTTCTCTCCTTTGTGCTGCAGCTGTGTTTCTTTTATTTTTATTAAAAATGTGTTCATACTCGCCGTACGTGCACGTGTTTCTAAACCCACAGGAGAAAAACAGGCAGAGCTTTTTTCGTCCACCGTTGCCATGGTGATTTGTAGTGTTAGGGCTCAATTAATGTCGGCTTTTTATCTCGTGGAGTAACTGAGAGTAAACTTACTCAAAGTTAACTGAACTGACTCAGATCAGCTTTCCTGGAACCAGAAACTCAGAGTTTAGAATCTGAAGCCAGACTCACTCAGAGCTCAGGGTGAGACTCAGAGGTTGTTGAACCTCATTTGTGAAACAGATCAATGCTCTTAAAAAACCAAACATCTGATCGATGTGATGCTCCTGTGACTGTCATCCCGCAGGGTTTTTTTTTCCAAACAAATTAATTACCTGAACATGTTGAGAAGCTGCAGCAAAAGCTTGTTCATGAATGTGAGCTGGAAGTGTTCCCTCAAACAGACAGGGGGCAGCAGCAAGGAGAAATAACTGTGGACAAATTCTAATTCTTATATTATTTTTAGATAAACTATTAAATTAGAGTGAAAATCCTCAATGTGATGACTTTCTCAATAAAAAGAAGCTTTTCTGAATCTTTTTGGAACTGAACAAGGACTAAACTGTTTTAGTCTTCTAGAAAATCAAGTCATCAGGTGACGATAAGTTAAAATGCTTTTCTGTCAAATTCTTTTCCTCCAGCTGGCAAACACCTGTGATGACCCAGAAATATGAACTCATTCAGAGACGCAGACCGTCCCACAGAAGAGCCGATTTAAAGTGTGACGTTCAGACTGACAAGAGCACTGTGGTCTCACCGTTACGCTCCAGCAGATGGGGGTCGGAGTGTTTCTTGCCTAAGTCAGCGAAGGATCGAACCAGCGGGATGCGGTTGCTCAGCTTCTTCTCATTCTGATGGTGGTGACGCCTCAACATGGCCTCCCTCACCTTCTCTCGAACGCCCTCCTCCAGCTGACCGGAAGCCAGCATGCTGTCAATCACCATGTCTGTGTGCAAGGAGGGACGACAGGAACTGAGCCAATCAACATTCTGATCTCATTTTTAACATCATTCAGGTTATTCTGACAACTTCCTGTCCTGGTTTCTGTTTCACCCACATCGCTCATCCCCGTTCCACTTTAGTGCTTCAAGTAGAAACTCCAGACAAGGAGCTTTGTTGTTTCAGTCAGCGACTCCACATCAGATCAGACCAACATGATGTGTGGAGTTCCTCAAGGCTCAATCCTCAGCCTCTTTCATTTAACCTACATTTAATCAGCCAAACTGTGCCAAGCAAAAAAAATTACACCTGGTCATTCCACAAGTCCTCAACAGTCACTGACTGGTCAAGTCTGAACTTTTCTTCACATAACTACAGACCAAACTAAATAACTTAAAGTCCTCATTTCCCAACTTTCACCTGTCTGCTGTTTATTTCTGTTTTTATCATGTTAATGTCTTTGTTTGTCCTGTTATTTTGCATTCAGTAACTTGTTTATAATATTAAAATGGCCTTAGCAATAAAAATTCCCCTTTAAATTGACTTCCAATGCAGAGAGCACAGTTAGCACTAGAGAAGTACGGAAATATCGAAACATCAATATTGCAATATTATATTTCCCAATATCACATCAATTCTCAGAAACACTGCATCGATTTCTAACTAATAGTTTTCATGCAAAGATTGGCGGCAGTGTTTCTTTTCTTTTTTTTGAATAAACACCCGACATCTGCTGCACTGAACTATATTCAGGTTGCACAGAAACGCTTTTTTTTTCTCAGATTTTATTGTGGTGTGTTCTTTATTGTGAGTTTTCCTAATAAGTTTGAAAAAACTGCAATATATCGACTTGCTTATAGCACTGCAGTATATCGTGACCCCTGTATAGCGATTCGTGTCGTATCGCCGGACTCGTGCCAGCACACAGTCCCAGTTAGCACTGGTCCGCTCAGCAGAAGCTCAGTGAGCCAAATGAAGGGAGCTGAGGTCAGCACACTCAGAATGAGACGTTCTGACCTGCGATCTCTTCGATGGTGTCGGCTCTCATGTCGAGCAGCACGGTGCCGTTCAGGATGCAGGAGCGCAGCTCAAACAGACTGTGGAGGGACAGCGTGGCCACGTACGGTTTACTCCAGCGCTCGCCGCCGTCTTCCACATCCTCCTCGAACTTTAGCCACCTAAAAAACACAACAGAGATTTAATGTTAACACACAAGAGGGCACAGAGGCACTGATCGCAAAAAATACAGACTGTCATGTTTAAAATGTTCTGGCCTGATTTCTGTTTCACTGGCTTCTGCTGCACATTAATGAATAAAGCTTCGGTTTTCTCTGCAGTATTTGTTGCACTTAAAGAACCATCCCAGCATTCCTACATGTCAACATTGGCTACATACGTCACATAAGCCCCGCCCAATTTCCCCCAAAATCACTTTATCTATGAGACCTGGTGATTGTTGACAGGAAGTAGCTGAAAATGTGACACAGCGTCAGTTCAAAAGAGCGTCTGTGTCAAAATCCTTCTTCACGCTGATATTCCAGCCAGGAAGGAACTATTTTTCCAGGTGGAAGAACTTTGGGCTCCACGGCTCCCCTCTCTCTTTCTCTCTCTCTCTCTCTCTCTCTCTCTCTCTCTCACTCGCTCAAACTTGTGGTGTTGCTCCATTTAGTCATTATCTTTCTGGGCAAAGAAGACATTTGGCCTCATTCGAATCCTTTGGCTTCTCATTTTCTCCTGCTATGAACCTGAAATGTTGCCAAATTGGCGAGCTGGTGTTCTGAAGATCTGCCGACTCTTAATTCATCCACCAAACATCTAAAAACATGGTTACTGGATAATCAAATCTGCTCTCATAATCCTGCTTAAAAATCCTCTGGCTGTGATGTCTGCGTGTTTCACCTGAACTCTGCATGTATTTGTTTACTTGTTGAAGACAAACCAGACGCGTGACCTCGCATGTATACATAAATGTACTCATGCATATATTTATGTATGCAAAACAATATTATAAGCAATACCAGCACCACTGCGTACATGGATACATCTATGAATACTAATCTAGTGCCATATTACCTGCACACACACGTCTGTATGTGCAAAACATGTGCAGCAGGGCAGCGTGCCGTCTCTCTTTGTGTCTCTAAAAAGTAGAAATCTGCAAATCTTCGAAGTCCTCCATGTGGGAACGTTAAAGCGTTGCATGCGTGCCTACATCATGCCGAAGTCGAAAAGCAATAAGCGTTGCCTCCGCCGCCACGTCAGTTCCGTGTGCACTGCATTCTCTTTTAAAAAATAACAGCCGGAAAACGTTGTTACAGCTGTTCGATATTTGATATTGTGAAAAATAACACAAATGACAGAAAATATTGCCATATTCAGTAATAACTCATATGGCCCAAGCCTGGGTAAGAAGTGGAAAATAGACTGAAATCACTGAAAACACAAACTTCTCATACTCGTGGTCTGAAACAATCCAGGCGTGAAAAGTTAAAAAGGAAACACATGTGTGCAAAACCAGTTAGTCCCACTGGTGTTAAATGACTGAAACATATCAGATTTAAATCCACGGCATCCATGCACAAAGACTCCTGGAGGAAGCCGTAACATCTTCCCCACACAAAGAATAAATCCTGAATAAATAAAGATTTTCTCTGTACAAACAACAGAGGCTCAGCGGAGGAAGCAGAGGGAGGTGGAGTGTTATTACAAGGAGGACAGACACAAAGATCGGCGGAGGGAAAAGGAGCATTTCAACAAAGCAAACATGTCGAATCTCTAATGTTTCAAACGGCTGCAGGAGCGGAGAAGCGGTTGAAGGCTGGAGCGTCTTCCTAACTCACACACATGAACAGAACGAGTGGAGCGCGTCCTCACCTGGCCGTCTCCCTCCACTCCTGGACGTCTCCGTCTCTGAAGGCGAGCTCGTCCAGCTCGGTGAACAGGTCATGGGGGATGTGCTCCTCGTCTCCATCCTCCGTCCCGAGGATGAACTGGACTCTCTGAGACGGCGTGTCTGCACGGACACAACACACGCTCTTCATCAGATCGTCATGACAATCAGCGTTAAGCACGAGTGTGTGTCTCTGTGTCTGGACGGACCGTATGTGGGTGACTCTCGTCCGTCTTCCCTCTCTGATCGTCCACGTCTTTTCCGGTGATGTCGGTGTCCTCGGTGCCGGTGACGACTTCGACCTTGTCGGCCCAGAGGAACGTGAACGCCGACATACACGGCTCTGTGACCTGCGAGAGAGAAACACGCTCACTGCACTGCCCAGTCTGAAACAAACCGGAGCCCCAAAACCCTCCGATCAGCTGTTTTTGTTTTCATGCATTCGTCTGATCGAAGAAAACTTCATGTCATCAAAGAAAGAGAAAATAATATGAACACTACGACACACAAACACACAGCGTCCACGCAGCGTCTTCAGTGCAGATTCAGGAGAACCAACGCCATTACAGCGCTGACATCACATTATTTCCCACCGGTCCTGTGTGCGTGCCGTCCAGGACGAGCACATGACTGGACGGTTTCCTTTAATCAGGCTGCAGTCTGACATCGTGTAACAGTCTCAGGCTGTTTGCCTCCACACACACACCTGCTCCTTCACACCGACTGTAAATACAGACAGGAGCTGCTTTGTTACAGTGTGTGTGTGTGTGTGTGTGTGTGTGTGTGAGACTCACTCTCCAGTTCTTCCTTCTCAAAGTTGGTGTGGAGTGTGGAGCTGGTCTTCCCTCGGTCCAGCACCGCCTCTTCATCATTCCCCTGCAACAGCACACAGAAACAAACAACAAACAGGAGCGAATTAGTCGTTAGGATGACGAGGTAATGAGGTGTCACGTGTCATGTGACAGGAAGCAGCTCCGAGTCATCAGACACCGAGGTAACAGTGACAGTCTGCAGCTCTCTGTGGACGTCTGTCTTCCTCACCGTGTCTCTGCAGCCACACTGAGCAGGAAACTCATCGCGGCTGCTTGTACCCATGAACTCATTCTCTGTGTCGCTGCCTGAAGTTCAGGACCACAGGTGACCACAGGTGACCACAGGTGACCACAGGTGACCACAGGTGAGGGCTGGAACAAAGCAGAAGCTTTACCTTTCAGCTCCTTCTTCACAACTGCTCAGCACGCCCGCCTGCTCGCTTCATGCTCCACTTTCCCACCAACCCAGAAGCAGAGGGACTGAAACACAAAACGCTCAGGCTGTCTCGGGACCAAAGGTGCCAATCGTGAACCTCAACACAACACCACACCTCCCCAGTATAACAATGACAGGGTTGGTGGTTTGATTCCCAGCTGCTGCTGTCAACAGTGCCTTTCAGCAGGACACTGAAGCCCACCCTGAGCCCAAAGTGTCACGATGGATTAAAGCTTTCACCAAACAGATTCAACGTAACCTTCCTCCTGAATTTGACCTCATTAAAATGTTCATTTCTCTAAACTGTGCACCTGCAGCCTGCCGCACAAACTCAGACGGTCTGGCTCCGCCCACAGTCGGTAGGAGCGCCACGACCCAACACACTGTCATCGCTGATGTCAACAGGAGACGCTCTGACAGCTGGATGTCAGGGGGCAGGGTCAGACTGACTGACAGACACCATGGAGAAAGGAAATAACACACACACACACACACACACACAGCTGTGTTGTTCGCAAGTGTGAGACAGGAAGTGCAGCTTCATGCTAGCTGGTTGTCACTGTGTTTACAGCCTGCTGTCTGTTTGTGCAGCAGCACGCTGACAGAACACACACACACACACACACACACACACACACACACACACACACACTAGGAAGCCTCTACCGTATCCAGTGTCTGTGCATGTAAAACATCCAATAATACTACAGTACTGTTACTAAGTAAAGTTCCAATTCTGCAGTATTTGTACGACACAAAGCTCTCACAGGGTTTTAATGCAGAATTTGTGATGCACAATAAGGAGATAAATACTTCCTCCATGCTATAAATGAACTGCGTCCTCATCAGGAAGTGATCAAACTGTCCTCACAGAACAGATCATGGCAGACACACGCAGCGGCGGCGGCGGCGGCCGGCTCATCTCTGCCAGACAACCTCTCTCTCACCCGGACAGGAAGCGCCGCGTGGCGTGATCTGTTGATGTGGCGAGCGTGTGGATGACTGAAGCGATGTCCAGGTCCATTGAGCCACGAGTGACGGATCCATCCGGTGCATATAGAGATTTCACAGTGCGGTGGACACAGAGCTCACAGGACTCGTCTCTTCCTGTCATCACAGCACGTTATCATACAGACTGAATGCCACGCCGACCGACAGGAAGTGGAGAAATGTGAAGCAGAAGCAGCAGAGCCCGCTCCTCTTATGGTATTCAGTGATCATAGTGACAGTCAGCTCTGTAATCACAGAGCGTGTGTGTGTGTGTGTGTGTGTACACTTTCTTTAGGATGCACTGTGTCACTTCCTGGTCACATGATCCAGATGCTCCTCTGCTCTTCGGTGCTGACAGAACAAATGCACACGTCTAGTTTCAGCAGGTCTGCGATGTGCACGCCGCTTTGTTCTGGATCGGGAACTCTGTGTCTTTGTTTGTACAAGGTCTGTACAAAGACGCATAGTTCACATTTTGGTGTTTGTTTAATTACGCAGAGACGATGAAGGTTTATTCCCGTTATTCTCAGACACAGTGAGCTCCTGCTGGGAGCCGGCTGCCTCTCCTCTCCTTTACATCATCCTATTTTCAAGGTACAAGTTTTTGAAATGAACCGTTTTCTGATGTGAAACTTGATTTGCAGCTCACCTGGTTTGCAGGAACCCATAACTGCAGAAACTGAAACTGCAGTCTGGTGACGGTTTAACAAAGCTCATCACATTTTCTCTTTTATAATTTTAATCTTGTTGCTGCACGTTGCTTATAATTTCTGACTTCTACTCCAGCAGACCTGAATTTAAATTCAGCATTTATCCTTGAGTGAAAGACTGGAAACTTCTGGAAGAGAGGGATCAGACCAGAGGAGCTAACATGTTGGTGATATTTAGTTCAAAAAGGTTTAAAAAAGAAAATCAGTCCCACAGGAATCTGCTGATCATCAGCTTCCACATGCAGGAACTGAACGTCTGCAGACAACGAGCCGATTTCTTCTTTCGTCTACAAACACGAGCGACAGCAGCAACAGACGACAAGTTCAATCATTTTTTTTCCACAGGAAGTTAAAATTATTGACGGAGGGGATTTCTCTTTCAAATCAGGGGATGTTTTTTTTTTTTAGAAATACAGAATCACACATATAAAGATAGAAGAGACTCACGTTTTGGACCCTGAAGAGTTTGAAGTTATGAAACCTGAAATTAATTACAACAAAGGGCATGGACATTAAAAAACGTACTTTTTGGATTTAAGTTGACTGAAATGAATTAGTTTCCTCTTACTACAGTAAAAGTACTAATACCAGGCTGTACAAATACTGTGTTGTGCGTCTGTTGAGGAATTTGGTGTCTCTCTCGTTGAATGTGTGCAGGCCACATTCAGCTCCGAGGAACTGGAGACTTTGTCAGTTTCTGGACAAACCAAATAATTACATCTTCAACAAATCTAAAACAGTTGGCAAATTGATTAATTCCATATTGATCAGTTTTCATAACAGCTCCATATGTGAGTGTGCATGCAGAGGCAGGAGGTGTGTGTGTGTGTGACTGTTTGAGTTGTGAATGTACTTTGTCTTTGCACACATGGGTTCAGCTGACTCGTCCCTGAGCTCTTTTCCTGTTGAACAGTCTCATTTTCTCAGCGTTTCACGAGCCTCGTTCACTTCAGCCCGTCAGTAACGCCTCGTATCTGACAGGCTGTGAAGTTCAGCCACAAGAGGCTCCAAACACAAACTTTACACACTGAAAACACGACACAAAGAGTGTGATTCTGATACATACCAGGGACATGGCTCTGGCTACCCTCTGACTGGCAATATCTCCCCAAAAGTCTCCCATAGCTCCTCCCTCTGAAACACAACTCGACTGTGTCAAATCAACTCTCCTCGGATTCCAAAAAGCTCTCGGAGCAAAAACACAAAACGTCCAAAGCAAGAGAAACTTTGTGCCAATGAGCTGGAGAAACACTGCAGAGAGAAACCTCGGCTGACAGTCAGCGGGGTCGTGTGGATCTGTGACTCGTCCTGCTTCAGCGTGTAAACCCAGACGCCGTGAAAACAGCACAGCCTCTGCTAGGGTCCGTGTATTTATAGCCACGCGTGTTGCTCCGCTGAGTGTCTGTCAGGACGACCAGCGAGCCTGGAAGTCTGCAAACACAGCAAGAAAAAACAGACGGGGGCGGGGCTTGGTTTTCCTGCTCAGAAACGTAGACGATGATCAGACAGAGCAAGTCTGACTGAACAGAATCAAACCCGAAACACTTCAACTGTCAACATGTTACGGCCCCTCCCCAGAATCAAGCTTTAGGAACAAGGAAACGAGAAGTCGCTCTCTTCCACAGGATTAGAAGCTCTTCCCTCCCTGCAGCCTCTCAGGTGGCAGCAGCTCTTTTCCTCTCAGCTCAGGAATCCTGACGAGAAACAACAACAAGCCGCAACATGAACACTGAGCACACACTGAGCACACACTTCACACACGGCAGAGGAGGCTATTTCCTCTTTTGATTGAGCTCCAACACACCCACACACACACACACACACAGGGCTATGAAAACCACAAATGACTGTGTGAAGAAACAGACGTCGACTGTAACAGGAAGAAGAAAAGCTGACATGTCAGAGACAGGAGGAGCTGGGCTTATCACAGACTGAGGGATGTCAGCTGGAGACACTTTCTCTCTGCAGCTTCTCACTGAACTGCTTCACATCATCAGCTCCATTTATAACGTGTGACTTGGAGACAATCTGTCATAATTAGCCCTTTTCTTAAGTAATGGACAAAAACATGGTTTGTGTGACCTCTGACCTCTGATCAGTTCATCATTCAGTCCAAGTGCACGTCTCACTGAGCGATCATCCCCTCCTGTGTGAGAACAGGACAGCAGGACGACACAGACGCGAGTGGCAGTAGATAACCTCTGCAAACGAGCTAGCTAACGTTAGGTGTCGCAGGAGACCCGTTGGGAAGCGAATCCACTCAGCCGTCTGCTCTGGCTCCGCTTCGTTTTCTTTGCTGTCTCTCTCTCTTTAAGTCCAGTTTGAACTGAGACAAAACAGTTGCAGGGAAAGTTGCAGCGGAGTAAAACTGCTCCGTCTCGGTTCAGACCAACATCACATGGCGCTAAGAAGTGCAGCGTAGATCAGCAATTAGGACAGAGAGTACAGAGAGTGTCACTGACTTTTTATTTTTCTGCCAAACCCTCGTCCTTGTGACAAAGAAAATCCCATAGTAAAAACGGGGCTCATTGGAGACCAATTCAGCAGCGAATGCTGTCATTTTTCAACCACTACTTCACTGTTTGATCAGGTTATGCATCAGAATGACAAAGTTGAGCCAAAAAAACGGTCTAGTTTCACTTTAAAAAACAGGTTCCACGCAGGATTTTTCCAGGAGATGGGAGCAGATTTTAATTTGAAATGCCAGGATCTCAGTGTGCCTCAGTCAACATCCTGACAGTTTAGCACACAAAGTGCCAACAGCGTTCACGGAGCAGCTCATGTCCTCCTCACTCTGCACAACAGAGATGGAGCGCCGGCCACGTGTTCCAGGTGCTGCCCGTCTGCAGGTTACACATACGGGACGACTTCGGCTCTGCTCTGAGGGCAGGTGAGCTCTGAGGTCACCTGCACACAGGTGATGTCAGGAGGTGACCGACACTGAGAGGACAGACGACAATACAACACTGGGAGGAACCACTTTGTGTGTGAACATTTTATTTTGAAACACAGGTCAGTCTGCTGCTGCATGTTCCACTAAAGGATTCACATCTGTGCAAACACACTTATGTAAGATCAAAACAATTAAGTCACAAATAATTTTTATTGGTCCTTGGAGCACTTCGATAAGATCGGACGGGAACAATAAAACCATTCATATGAGAAGGAAGGACACAGGAAGCAGTGCATTCTGGGAAAAGGTTGGAGCAGCACGGGGGAGGGGGGTGGGGAATCAATTCTTCGATTCAGTGCGATGCAGACGGGGAAGAATCTTCATCACGAAAATCAAAAAAGGTGGAATTCATCTGTGGAGGCCGCACAGCATGCTGACAGTTTACAGCTCGCACACACACACACACACACACACACACACACACACACACACACACGATCACATGACAAACACACACAGCTCGTTAAACAACTGAGAGCAACTCTGAGGTGAAGCTCAGTCTGTCTCACCTCAAAAACCCTGAAACCGCTCAGCGTCTGAGCCACGGATCGAATCGTCATGTAGCTCTGGACGCCAGCCTGAAGCTGCGCAGTGTTTGGCTCAGAGGCACTTCTGCAGGGAGGTGTGAGTTTGAACTCTGCTCGGTGTAGCAGCTGGCCTTAAGCGGACTCTCTGTAACATACACGTCTTTAAAGCTACAGTCAGCAGCATTTTCCTAAAAATAAAAAAAAATACAGACTTGTACAAAAGTAATCCAGCTCAGTCGTCCCTTCTGGGCCTCCGTACATGTGTGATGGTGACTGTGTGTGCAGAGCTCCGCCCCCTGCCTGTATGTTGATGTTTTGGTTTAGTCGGGACGTTTCTG
>JAQLOL010000025.1:450732-463158 GCA_029783665.1 Naso thynnoides | reverse complement strand
ACAATTACCCATACTGTTACAGTACACAGCAGCATAAAATATCAATCAATCAATCAAACAATTACCCATACTGATACAGTACACAGTAAACAACACATATCGATCCGACTCAGACCGCTGATCTGATCAGAGAGGCTGAGAGAAGTGACTTCAGTCTGTGGCTCTGAGTGTGTGCATGCCAAACACACTCTGTCCGTGTCATGTGAGCGTGCTGAGCGCGTTCAGGGGCTGCGCTCATCGGCCAATCACAGCCGAGCGAGCAGCTACGGGCAGCTGACTTGTGAATCACTTGACATCAGTAGAGTCGTGGCAGTGAGTGCATCAGTGACACACTCTGTTTGGAGTATCGAGTACTTCTACTACATGCATACAACACACACACACACACACACACACACACACTGACAAGCACTTAGTACTTAATAGACTCACATTAATGTATTTCTTTCTCATTCTCTCACACAGAATAACAGATAAGGTGAGGAGTGTGTGTGTGTGTGTGTGTGTGTGTGTGTGTGTGCGTGTGTGTCTCAGCAGGATATTGTTGTCATTCAGTTTGCTATAAATCACAGCGGCAGGCTGGATGCTCCTCCTGTGTGGATAAGCAGGGCACCTGAAGAGCGATAACACATTTATGGACTCGGTTGCCATGGTTTCCACTGAAATGTCATTATGCTGATGGGATTCATTACTGCACCGTGGCACCATGGGATATCACAGCAGCGAGGGCTTTCGGCTGAGCACCTTCAGCTCAGAGAAAACATGGAGGATCCAGAGCGATGCTCAGTGCAGAAGCTGGAAGATGATTGGCCCGCGCGTCTGTTATCAAGTTTAATGTCTCCAAAGTTCCCAAACACATTATTATGTTATCGTACTTTTGTTCTGCTTCAGTCAAAGGGGATTTCATAATTTATGTTGATATTTTTACCATTTATCATCACAGTTCTGTGCACTTTAATACCACTGAGAGTTTATGAGAAACCAGTGAACCTACAAAGAGAAAATCACTTTTTCTGAGCTGAGCTCCTGCCGGCAGGGAGGAGGAAGAACTCAGCAGCTTCAGCTCCAGCTTCTTCACTACATTTAGTTCCCTTTTTCCTCTTGTTCTTTCTCTCCTCCTCGTTTTCTTCTCCTCCTCCTTGTCTCCTGACACCTTTTTTCCTCCTCTTCCTCTGTTGTCTTCTTTTCATCCCCCTCCTACATTGCCCCTCCTGTTGTGCTTCTCATTTTTCTTTCTTCTGTTCTTTGATTTTTTCTTCCTGCTGCTGAAGCTTTTCCCTTTTTTTCTGTAGCCTGTCTCACTTTCTTCCTCCTCCTCCTCTTCTTCCCTCCATCCCCCTTTTTTGTGTTACTCTTCTACCTGCTTCTCCTCTTCTTCCATCTTTACCGTTTTCCTTCTTCTCTTGCCCTCAACACGGCCTCCTTTTTAGTTCCCTTCACTTTCTTCTTTCTAACTCTGTTCTTCCCTTTCTGCGAGTATTTGCTTCTTCAGTTCTGGCCTCATTTCATATTTTTCTTCTTGGTCTTCATAGTCCTTTCTTATTCCTCTTCATTATGCTTCCATGCCTCAGCCATCTCGAACACACACACACACACACACACACACGCACACACACAATACACTGCAGTGCACCTGCAGTGGCAGAGATGATGATAGCCAACTGGAAAACATTACTGTTAAAAAAAAAAATTTGTTTTTCAAAGATCAGAAATAACTCAATTAAAAACAAAGCAGGGATGTGCTGCTTTGATCATCTGCGACATCTTGTTTGCAGAAACATAATAAAAAAGGAGGTTGAGTTGCCATTTCACCTTCTGCTGCTCTGTTTGCCTTCATGCAGGCGAAGTGAGAAAAAAAGACACTGATCTTAGTGAATCAGCTCGTGCCTCTGGTTCAGCTGTGCAACCAGATTTTCTGACATGTCAGAAATTCATCCACTCATCAGATGACAAGTCTGCACACTGCACAGCAAACAACACCTATGAGGCCTAAATTCAGTGTGACTCCAAAGTGAGTTGTGTGTTTTGAGAACTGGGTTGAAAACAGACTCAAGTCAGTGTGTCTCTGGCTTTAAAGATGTACGTTGGTTTGCATCTCCAAAGGAAACTGGCCAAGGAGAAATTCAAGGAGATCTGCACCTGCTGGAGGGAAACTGAGATGCTGCCATTTTGAAAAAATCAGCCTGGATGTTCTGAATGTGAAACAAAGATGAATTTGCTGAGTTTCACCAGAGTTTTACTGGATTCAATCTGACCACGGACCGTTTCTTTTCATGATTTACGTTTAAATGATCATCAGTTAGGTAAAGATACATTATTGGTCACATATACAGCCTACAGAGAAATTTGGTCTCTGTAATTAACTCGTCCCTGAGGAGCAGCGGGCAGCCCCAGCACAGCGCTGGTGGACCAACTCCAGATCTTAGCCAGTACCTCAGTCATGGGTACTAACAGGAGACAGACCTAACACGCATCTTTTGATGGTGGGGGGAAACAGAGCAACAGGAGGACACCCTGACAAACACGGGGAGAACATGCAAACTCCACATGGAAGGTCCTGCCCAATCTGGGAATTAGACCCAGGACCGTCTTGCTATGAGGCGACAGTGCTAACCGCTGAACCACCGTCCCGCCTTGTTAATGAGTAAACGGTCTCAAAAACTTCTCTGACTCCTTCAGTCTGTGAGTTAGTTTGACGAGAGAAGTCAACTGTGATTCATTTAAAAGAGTCAGTCGCTCTGTTCCTCCAAACAACAGAAGGGTGGAGCTTGACACAGTCTGCCAATCAGCATCCAGCACAGCCTGTCACCAGCAGGCTCACAGCCAATCCAGAAGGAGGATGACGACCAGACGTCTGAGTGGAGCTGCACGGTGAGAAACAAAGACTCTGACCTTCGTCAGCTCAGATGGCGTCTTGACAGGACGGTCACATACCGGTCAAACACCTTTCATAAACTCTGAAGACTTTTAATCCGTTTACAGGTTGGATTGTCTTTGTAATGATCTCACCCCCACGTTCTCTGTTACTGCATCTCCTCATATAAACTGAGCTGCCAGCAAATCAAAACTAATGAAATTTACAGCTGGTGTGAAGTAGAAAAGCTCTCCGGAGGTTTTTCCGCATTTGAGCAACTTAATCATGTTTATCTAGAAAATCCCTGCGGAGCTGCGGGGTATTAAAAAGGCCATAAGCCCCAAATTACATTAAATTAGAGTCGGTTCTGACATACGGATCCAACGAGACAAAGAACTTCTGTTTCTGAGGCTATCTGTCAATAATCCACCATCCTGCCTGTTGGTGGAAATGACTTCAAATTTGTTGAATCACTGTGTTTAACGCTTTCTTTCATTTTGTCCAAACCTCTTAAATCAGTGAGGACAAGCTGATTTATTTTATTTAACAGTTGTGGAGAGGAAGGTGAGTGTGGACCTTTAGCAAACACGTGATACAGAGACCTCTTTGAATGAACTCTGTGTGGTGCTAAAGGAACAACCAGCAGGAAGTATTCAGGTACTTTATGTCAGTAAAAGTACTGCTACCACACTGTACAAATACTCTGTTACCAGTAAACGTCCTGCAGCGCTGAAGTAAAAAGTTGAATGTCTTTATTTTGATACTTTCTACTTCTACATCATTACATTTACTTTGGGCCTTTGCCTGTATCTGAGTGTTTGTACAGCGTGATATTAGTATTTTAACTGCAGTAAAGGATCTAAATGCTTTATCCATTACTGGCTGACACTGAAATGAAATCACGTATCTTGTGTTTTACTGGGAATTACCTGAAAGTCCTGTAGGTTCCTGGAGGCTTCTTGAAATCCTCAGATCCACAGATCTGAGATCTGTCAGGCCTGATTGAGAAAGGAATCCTTTGAAGTTTGAGTCAAAGTGAAACTATAAATCTGTGAAAAACTCTCAGCTGGAGATCAGAAGTGAGTCCGACGCTCCTGCAGGGAGTTATAAAAATAATCTTTATGCACAAAATATGAACATTACTGCAGCTCTGCTTTTTATTTGAGCTGCAGATGGAAGCATCAGAGGTTTTTACATGCAAAATACAGATTCACATCAGGAAAACAAAACCAGACTTAATTTAATGTTGTTATATGTTTGAACTTGCAGAAACGAGGTCAGTGTTTTCTCTAAGAATACAAGAGCGTTTCAGTTTGTCTTCATTCGGTGTCAGTGTTTCCTCACAGTTTGATGCCGTCAGTTCTCAGTGTGACTGACTTTTGAGATGCAGCTGCAGGTCCGACGCCTTCGAAGCTCGGGATGAATTTAAAGTCGGAGGGAAACACTGACACGCTCTTTAGCTCGTTGCTAAGTTCACAGAGGTCTGATTGCATCAAACTGCTTGTGGCCACATGATGTAATCTGAGAACAGAGTTTCTCTTCTCCTCCTGCTGCTCGCAGACAAAAGCTGCAAAATATACACTTAAAATTTAAATTTAAAGGTTTTCATGTAAGAAATGGTTTTTAAGCTTCTTGAACTCGGAACACACACTCATGTCTGTGCAGCTGTCCTTGTGAGGACCCTCATTCAAACATGACAAACCTGAACCCCACCGAACTGACGAACGTCCTCAATATCTCGCAAACAACAGTATCTTCTCTTTTAAATATGTCAGCACACTAATAACATTAGGACAAAGAACTAGTGTGGTCACCCACATAGAATGAAAACCCCCCGTTACATGGAATGTCCTCACTCTACAAAAAAGTCCCCCTTTTTTGTTTAGTCCATGCTTTTCAGAAGATGTCCTTTCTGCAGTATCCTCTTTGCTAAATTCTCCTTAAATCTCCCAGTGACGCCACATTGTCCTCACCTGTCATCCGTCGTCAGAATCACCACAGAAGAATGACCTGACAGCTCTGAAATGTCCTCTCCTCACAAGATGTTCTTTTAAAAACTTTCCTCACTTCTCACTTTCACTGATGTTCTTCATCAAATCCTTTAAAAACAGGTTATCGTAATAAGTTTGTACACAGAGATTCAGCAGGTTGAATAAAATTCAACTTTTTTTTGTGCCAGCCTTTCATCCAAGGAGACGCCACCCTTTTTCAAACAGTCAGCGTGTCGTTTGAGATTTGTGCCGTGAGATTCGTTTCATCCTCACAGGCTCATTAAAGGTTCTGAGAGCTCCAACACGACCCCAAGCAAACAGACAGAAACTCCTCAGAGACGCAAACAGCTTGTGCTTCAGCTCAGCCCACAACTTCAACAGAGACACACGCAACACCTGAGCCTGTGACATCACAGGGAGCCAATCAGCTTTCAGCTCTCTTCCCACTCATCCCATCAGTCTGACATCACATGTTAAGCAGCTGTTTCCATCATGCTGATATTCCTCCCGTTGTTATCGGGTCAGAGTACCTGAAGCATTCAGCTGCAAAAGTGACAAAAACAAACAAACAAACAAACAAACAGAGTTCACTTTCAGCATCCAGCATCTTTTTCCAAGCGCTTCGCCTTTTTTGTGCAGTCGTTCTGAGTGCTTCGAGCTCTTCAGAGTTTAAAATTTTTAAAACTTTTTTCTACAAGCAGTAGATTGTTGTGTTGTGTCCAGTGGTGGACAAAGTACTCAACCCCAGTACTTGAGTCAAAGCATAGATACTCCTGGTCAGATATTACTCCACGACAAGTAATAGTCGCTCAGTCAAAATTTTACTCGAGTTAAAGTACAAGAGTAATTGCTTCTAAAAAGACTTAATACTTAAGTTAAAGAACATTGTATTCTTCATATCAGTGCACTGCTGTAATGTCTCCACAGTGCACGTATCGAACCTTGTAACTCTCTGAAACCACCGAGCATGAACCGACTCGCTCGTAGAGCCTCTCTGCTGTACAAAGCCTATAGAGACACTTATAGAAACACAGAAATGCAGTCAAATCAACAAAAAGGACCGCCATTGTCATCTTCATTTGTTTTATTTAAACGCCCCATCGCCTCCACCCCCACAAATCAGCAGGTCTTTTTTTCTCTCACCTCACTGAGGGAAGCAGAGTTTTACTTTACAGTCTTTTGCCACAAACAAACCACATCTCTGCTTTCAAGAACTCGCCGCTGTTGAACCACCTGACTGACTGCACAGGAACGTGACACACAGCACACACTGGCCCTGTGTTGTTCCTGGTCTGTGGAAAGCGACGGATCCGTCCAATGACTGGTTTCCTCCTGTGAAGAACACAGTGTGTGGCCAACTGCATTTTAGAAAACAAACAAACAAACAAACAAAAAACAGCTGACCTAAAAGTAACGAGTACTTCACAGCCTTCCAAGAAATGTAGTGGAGTGAAAGTAAAAAGTATCCAAAAAAGCAAATACTCAAGCAAGTACAGATACTCAAAAAATGTGCTTAAGTACAGTACTTAAGTACATTTACTTCATTAGTGTCCACCACTGGCCCCTTCTCAACAAGACTGCTCTGAACAGGCAACGTGATGCAGCTCTGTCGATGCCCAGAGGTGAAGTTTGAAAACAGTCAGCATCATTTCCATACGGTGGACAAATGTTTCCTCAAAAGGCAAAACAGGCTCAGGCAGTGAGTAAATGAGACAAAAGGCTTCATCAGTCTCTGCATGTGATAATTCTCAATGCCGGTGTGCAATTTCAGATAGTCTGGGCAAAACATCGGGGAGAAAAAAACTCTGCGTGCAGCTGTGATGCACAAATCCCTGAATGCAGGTTTGGACTATTGCAAAAAATTCTGAAAATAGTGAGAAATGTTGTCACAGTGAGTCATCAAGACGCCTCTCTGTGTAGTGAAAAGTGTTGCTTGTGGTCACAATCTGCAGCTCTGCTGAGCTTTACCAGCCTCTGTAGCTCCTCGTTTTGGTTTTGCTGCACATTTCATATTTGTTTCACGCTCACAGCAAACAGCAAACAGCAGACAGACTCAGAGACGAGCTGGAGACACAGCGGAGCATTTAGCAGCTAAAGAGCCGATATTCCCCTCAGGAGGAGACCAAGCACAGAGAGAGAGAGTATGTTGGGCGACAGGAGGCAGAATGGAAGTGTAAAAAATCAGCAACATTATTGACAACAAACAATAATTAATAATAGAGTCACACAAACACTTCAGTGTCTGTGAATATTCAGTAAAAACACAGAAAGGAGAAACCAGCTGCTGTGTTCAGCACTGATGCTTCGGATCAGATGAAAAATCTGTGATCTGTTTGTCTCGCTGCAGATAAAATGTTTGCTTCGTTATCTGATCTCAGATCTGTTTCTGTTCTGCTTTGAGTTTTTGTCACAGCATCTCACACAAACTGCCTTTCTCTCAGCTTATCAGATCTGTTTCTCACTTTTTCTTTGTCTCCTTTCACAACTTCGATAACAAAGCATTAACATTTATAATACACACTGAAAAAGATCTGTTTCATGCACATTCATACATCTGTGTAGGTTTGAGGGAGGGACTGTGGGGGTGCTGGGAATCTGCAGTGAGGTGTGAAGATTCAACAGTCTTTGTTTCCTGATCTTCATTATTTCTTTAATGGAGACAAAACCGATCACACTTCGCAGACGATTCCTCACTCACAGATTTTAACAAATTATCCACTGTCAGAAGGATGACGGTGTATGTGCAGGACAGAGACATTTCCAAGCATTTTTTTGACACTGACTCAAGGTCAGCCATGATGTTAAGACAGCTGGAAACAAAAGAACAAAACTGCTCTCACATCCTCTTCTTCACAAGAACCCAAATATCCCGACGCTGTCTTTATTTCTTCTTGTGCTCATCTTTGTTCTAGTAAACAGAAATGAAATGTGAACTCTTTCAAACATGCTGGATGTGTTTCCTCCCTCATAAAACCTTTACAAAGCTCTTCCCTGATATTTTAAATCCTGCAGTGTTTGCTTGCCAGCAGTTTTCTTCTTCTGTGGTTTTGTCTGCTGTCTTGTTGCAAGTGTCAGCTGTGAATGGATCGAGTGTAAAGCTTAAAAATGCAAAAAGCTCTGATGAAATGAGAAAATGTTGCTTCTGTCAGCTGAATGGCACAATGTTTGTCACTGCTGAACACATCTGTGTCATAAACTGAAGGTGGAAGTTCAGCTGTTTGGTTCCGGTCATAAAATCATGGAGGAGCTTTAACGGAGCAAATCCACAAACTAACAGGCGCACGGCGTGCAGCAAGCAGACAGATCAGATGGGACAGACTCGAAGCTGCATCTTAATTTAATTTAGTTCAGATCTGTCTGTCAGCCTGAGATGTAAATAAACAAACAAACAAAGAAAAGACTTAGCCAGTGATGTGAGAAACATGTGACTTCCCGTCTGAACTTCACCCTCCTGTCACACACACATTCAGGCTGATAAAAAACAGATCAGAAACCTTCAAAGTGCTCCGCTGGCAGCGAAGGAGGAAGAGAGAGTGAAGACGGAAGTTGGATGAGAGGGAAATAAAAACAGACCACAGCGGCAGAAGGAGTGGAAATGATAGAAAAGAAGAAGAGAGGAGTGTGTGTCCATGTGGACACATCAGCCAGTGAGCAAACAGCTAAAAATACTCGGAGAAACTTAAAGTGGGGCAACAGAAACCAGGTCTGACCGCTTCACACACACACACACACACACAGAAAACACACACACATGCTGGAAACAAACACTCTAACACACACAAAATCCAGAAAGAGTCCAGATTAAAGTTGGATGTCATGAAGACTTCAGCAGCTGAGCTTCGTCCCAGGTCTTCATCGTGTCACCGAGGTCCAGAAGGCCTCTGTGGGTCTTTGACTGCTTTTCAAACGGTCTGAATCTGCTGCACTGAGCTCAGGTGCTAATTTGAGGTGAAGTAACCAAGCTGTAGCATGTGGTCACACAACAAGCAACAGGGTTTGTGTCAATGTTTTTTTTAATGTCGTTGGAATTTAATGTGTTTCTCAACAGCACATCAGATTTTTGCAGTCTTGAAAATCCCCACAGTCGCTGCTATGGCCGCACTGCTTCGTTAGTTTGGTGCAAAATGCATCCTGGGATGCTGGCTGCATACTACAGTGTAAACAGTCCGCCTGGTATGGCATACTTAACTGTTAATGTAGTAGGCAGTATGTCAGAATGCGATTCTGTAGACATCCAGTGTTTATGGCTCGGCCACCATGTTGAAAAGGAAACAAGTCTAAACCAGTGCTTCAAATGGGTCGCTACGCACCCGTACGCAGTACCTCCCAGTACCTCCCAGTACCTCCCAGTACCTCCCAGTACCTCCCAGTACCCTTTCCCGTCCTCTCCATGCTAGAGTCTCTCATGGCAATTCATGATGACATTTTGTTCTCTTGGAAGTGGAACATTACATTAACACTCACAAGTCACAACATTGTTGGATAAACGGGACGAAGCAGAGGAATAAAAAAAGAGCCAGTAATGGTGGCGTGGCTCCACGAGGAGGAGTACCGGTACTGATCCAAACTAAGCCCCTCCCACCACCCACCAGCAGGAGCTTCCATTGATCTGGTGCTTCTGTTCTGAAATTCAGGTCTTCTTCCCCCACCAAAATCTCTTAGAGTGGATCAGTGTCAGACTGAAGACGAAAGCAGAGTGAAACAAGTCAACATTTCTGTCCGGTTTCAGGCAAAAAGGACGACAGCCTGCATGAAGCCCGCCCACAAAGAACCAACAGCACAGAAAACAAGCAGCTGGTGCAGCAAAAGACCAAAATACCTTTTTTTAAAGAAAATGATCTGAACAGTCAGCGCACAATGAAATGAATATGGTCCAATGCGGCTAAAACAGATGATTCTGAAAGAAAATGAATGAAAGAGGAGATGAGTTCAGTGAAGACAAAACAGAGAAGAGAGAGAGAAACCCACAAAAACCTTTCCAAACGGCCGCAGAACAAACTTTATTTAGAATAACATCAACATTACACATTAATGACTAACAGGCTTCTGAACAAGACTGAAGCATTAAGAGCCGCAGCAGAGAGTTTTCATGTCGCGCAGATTATAATCCCTGCTGACAGACACAGACTGCAAGATTCAGACTTCGGCTTAAAAACAGACCAGCGAAGTCAAGAGCAACGTGAGTGCAAACACACGAGGCCACAGGCTGTTTCCCCGTAGCTCACCATCATCCTTCATCAAATACCGCAGGTGGAGGTGAGCTGCTCTGCTCTGAGCTCTAAACCCCTTCAGGAGTTCATATGTGGGTCATTTTTCCCCTCAGTAATGCTTACAGACACAGTGAGTGCCTGTCTGCCTGTGAGCTGGATGCTGCTCCTCTTATTTAAAACTTGAGAGATTTTTGACACTAATTTCCCTCCTTGTGCATCTTTCCATCCTCTTCAGTTCTGTGGTGTCGTGCACTGTGTGTGCAACTCACTCGTTTAGGACCATGAAGGGCATTTTATGTGAGAGAATAGGAGCAGGAGGTCAGTTCAGTTAGCATTAGCAGGTATCAATCATGTACTTTAAGCCGTAACATGTTTGTGAAACTGTGACTTCGAAACAGTGACGCCAAAGTGCTGCTGCTGATTAGAAATATCTCTTCAACCAAACATGAACTGATCTAGACAAACAATTAGCTTTAAAACCGAAACTTTGGGCAGAAAGCAGCTGATGAGAGCGAGCTCGTGTTACAAACTCGTGTATGTTTGTGTTTCCTCTGAGTTCAGCTTCCTGAAGACGAGGAAAAACCTCTTTTCATGTGACAACATCTCTCAGCTGCTAATGAGGAGGCTGATGTGGTTTTAATTGCGATGTCTTCGTTCCTTCATCGAGCCATCAGAGGTCGAGTCTGCTCGTTCAGCTGAGTCTCCTCTGATAACACAGGCATCAAGTGTTTACTCGTTTGTTCCACAGCGCAGATTTTTTTTTTGTATTCTTTATTTATAAAGACAGATGATGATGATGTCATATAAAGAGGTTTGTATTACAAAAAATGATGCAGGTCGGTTCAACCTGACAGAAGAAAGACCGGAAGGTCTCCAGCTGTGATGAAACTGTTTGTTCAGCTCTGCCATTAAAGATTCTTCTTTTCCTGAGAGTGGAGCTTAATTGCAGCCATTAAACAGACTGATTGCTCTTTAACCAAGACGTGATTAGAAAGGATCTGTGTGCAGATAAACGGGATCAGATCAGGATGAATCTCAGCAGCACATTTAAGTGTTTTGTTCAGTCGGAGGTTGGAGGAGGCTCGCCATGGAGCTGCTGCACGTTTGGACTCATTTCCTCCTGCGGGCTTCAGACACCAGCAGAGAATTATGTCACTTTTCTCCTTCATCATCTGTTGTGACGATAATGAAGCTGAGCAGCTTCCAGACCGTCCAGCTCCAGATGGCAGATACCAAAGAGGAAGACAAGAGACGCCACCGAGGGGGAAGACTGACGATCTGCTGCTTTCACTCCTGTTATCACTGTCACCAAAATAAACAGATAATCTGTGAGAGGAGAAGTGCTGCCATGAACACCATGAGCAATATGCACACCACCATCACCACGAACAGACGAACACGTTAACCATGTTTTTATTCATTTGCCGACATCATTTGTGTCTGCTGCTTTTGTTTGGTCCTCGTTCACAATCTGACCAATCACAGCAGAGGAAGCAGGAGTTCACAAAACTTAGAGCCAAAGTAAGAAAAGAAAAACAAAGAAAAGAGACGAAGAGACATCCTGACAACACTGGCTGCTCACTGCTGGATTCATTATCTAGTTCCACTCAGCAGGTTTGTCAGGGGCTCATTCATCTCCCAGCGCTTTTCTGTCCATTAAAAACTCCTGCAGGATGCATTCACTGACGCTGGGAAACTGCAACTTCAGGCTGCCAGCTGAGAAAAGACACTGAACAAATCATCCTTTAGTGCAGGACAGAGTGAGCAGAGCACTTTGTTTCTGCTGATCAGACACAGACTGTCCTGCAGCAGAAGAAGAGTCTTTATTCATCCTGTGTCAACAACTTCAGGAAAATAAAACCTCCGACTTTAAAGAAGAAATTTATCAGTCCAGTCACCCAGAGGCAAAACACTGACGACCATGACATATTTCTGGAAGGGAACAGCCAATCAGAGTGTTTTCTCTCTCCGACAGGGCTGATGAAAAGACGTCAACAAGGGCTGCAGACACAACAGGAAGACAACAACCACCACTTCAGGCATGAGACGCTCGCTGACCACTGGCTTGGTGTATAGGGGCCTTTATGCACCGTTAGGAAGCTTCATCCATAAAAATTACGGCTGTCAGTGTTAACATGTTAACAGTGATCGATTAAAAGGCTGCAATAATGTGGTTTTTTTTAAAACTGCATGCTGCTGTTTTGTTCCTTTAATGCACTCTTAGTCGAGCCACTGTAGTGGTTTCCTGCTTCCTAGAAGAAAACCAATAATACACTTCTGAATGGTTCATTTTTTCTTTTTGTTATTTTCCTCCCTCCTGAGCTCCAGACAAGAAGATAGATCCCATTCTTTGGACTGTGTGTGCAGTAAC
>JAQLOL010000025.1:405172-415242 GCA_029783665.1 Naso thynnoides | reverse complement strand
GACATCTGGAAGGCAGAGCCACAGCGCATTAAGTTCATGGTCCGAGCTGTCTATGACGTGCTACCAAGCCCAGCTAACCTGCATGTCTGGGGAAAGAGTGACCTTCCAACTTGTCCTCTGTCCAGTAAGGGGCACACTGCAGCACATCATGAGCAGCTGCCCCGCAGCTCTTGGAGAAGGTCGTCACCACTGGTGAAGCGACCAGGTACTGAAGATGGTAGCTGAGACCATTTCCAGTGCAGTGGCCAACAACAAACACATCCGCAGCCAGAAGTCAATACCCTTCATGAAGGCTGGAGAGAAGCCACGTTCACCTCCAACACCATCGGCCAGCCTTCTCTCATCGGCATCAGACTGGGAACTGACTTGAGTCGACTTGGGCAGGCAGCTCAAGTTCCCAGAACATGTGACACCAACTTCTTTGAGACCAGACGTGGTGCTGACATCTGCCCCTTCAAAGCAAGTCCTCTTATTGGAACTAACAGTCCCTTGGGAGGACCACATGGAGGAGGCCAATGAGCGCAAGTGACTCAAGTACCAGGAGCTCATCGAAGAATGCCATAGGAGAGGCTGGAAAGCCCGCTGTGAGCCAGTAGAGGTGTGGTGTCGGGGCTTTGCTGCACGCTCCCCGTGCAGGGCCTACAGCCTTCCGGGCATCACAGGAGCTGCGAAGATGAGAGCCATCAAGTCCGTCACAGAGGCTGCAGAGAGAGCCTCCAGGTGGATCTGGATTAAAAGGTCCGAAAAGTGGGCTAACGCTGCTGGGACACAAGCCGGGGATTGATCACCCCCAGCTGGGTCACCTGAGGGAGGGTGTCTGATGTTGTGAGACCCTAAACACCCAATGATCTCAGGATACATCACTGACGATGTGCCCCAGCGCATCCGTAGATATTTTTCTGGCCTCACCATCCCAAATTTCACTGTAACTATTAAAAGGGGTTTTGTTTTGTTTTTTTTGTTTTTGTTTTTTTTTAAATGGATCACCAGGCTCTCCAACGCTCTCTGAACTGGAGCTTTTGGGCTCAGACCCCTACAGAAAAGCAATTACTTTAACATTATGCTACACAGAAAAGGTGAAAAGGTCACCTCACATTACAGAAATTAGATGCATGTGTTACAAAGATTAAAAACCGCACAGTTGACTCAGGACAGATTCACAATGGCGAGCATGAAAATGACAGATTGATAATGAGCATTTCTTTGGTTTTAGTCGCAGTCATCTGGAGATAGTTGTGTGTGCACCACTGTGTGAGGTGAGATACGGCGTGCTGTTAGGCCTAGTAACTGAGTTAATGTCACCGAGAAGTGTGGCAGCATCATCAGAGTATTTGAAGTACTTGGTGATGGATGAGGGGCTGGTGCAGTGGTTGGTGTACAGAGTGCACAAGAAGGGGCTGAGCACACAGCCCTGGGGGGCTCCGGTGTTGGTGGTGATGGTGTAAGACGTCAGAGCCCCTCTGACAGTTGGTGATCTGTTGGTGAGGAAGCTGTGACCCCAGTGGATGAGCAGCGGTGGAGCGCTGAGGTGGAGAAGTTTCTTGATCATCTGGTGTCGCTGAATGATGTTAAAGGCAGAACTGAAGTCGATGAACAGAATCAGGATGACGCTCCATGGAGACTCCAGGTGCCGGAGGAAAGAGTACAGAGACAGTCTCCCTCCCCCCACCCCTCCCCCCAGTGTTAGCATGTTGCTGTTAGCATTTAGCATTAAGTACTGCTGTGTCTGCATGCAGCCTCAGAGCTGCTAGCGTGGCTGTCGACGTCTGTGTTCATCACTTTCTTCTCCATTAAAACTAAAACTCTGATTTGTACCAGAATCTCATTCCTTCATATACTCCAAACTTCTGTCAGTGTAGAAACATGCACATCTGTCACCTGATGCTCAGGTGAGGCCGCTTCAGTGTGCTGGAATAAAAATAACAGCCGTCACACTGAACACTATGCGCCATGTCAGCTGTGTTCTAGAGATGCACTCGTCCAATCAGACGGCTTCATGGCTTGCTGCTTGCCTCCTGAGTCGTGGTCGAGGACTCCTGGTTCCACCAAGATGGACAGAAGAGGATGGAGGAGGGGTGAAGGTGTTCTGTTCTGCTCGTCCTCCTCATGCTGACTCAGCAGATCCACAGGTTTATAAAGAGGCAGCAATGCTCCGCCTGTCACCACGGAAACAATGGCCTGGCTGCTCCGCATCACCTGCATCCTGGTCTGCTGCCCGGAGCTGCTGCAGGGCAAAGCCTCAGGTAAACACACCTGACCTGTGACTGTCTGTGTGTCTGTCCTGGTTTGTCACAGCTGTCTGTGTCTGTGCTTCTGTTTTTATTTTCTGATCAATAAATTTAATGTACAAACCAGCTGAAGCTCCTTTGATCTAAATGAACAGAGAGAGAGAGAGCTGTGACTTGGTGCAGAGTCACTGGTCACAGCTGATGAAACACTTTGGTGACTTTGCTCCAAACAACCTCTGTTGCTCGACAGGTTCTGCAGAAAATGTGAGGAAACAGGAAGTGCAACACCCTGCTGTGTGTGTCTTTCCCATCATTCTCATCTGTTTGTCTTACAGCTGAATTTGTAGTGAAGCAACTTGATTTTTAGGTCTCATGTTACTTTGTGTCTGTGTTAATCAGGCTACCATACAATCCAACTGATGTGGCAGCTTTATCAGCTGTTCGCAGGGTCAGGTTCAGGTCGAGAATGAAAGGTTTCAGTCGGCTGAAGCAGCAGGAGAAGGTGGGAATGTTGATGCTCCGTGAGAAACTGCTCAGCCATCCTTCAGAATTCCTCGTGTTGAGCTTTGAGTACAAACTACAGAAACACGTGATGTTTGGTTCACTGCCCCCTCATCAGTGAAACTCACTGACACGCAGTGAGGGAACTGCAGGAAGCTGTGAAGTGACGTGTGTGTTTGTAATGTCTGTGGTGCTTTCCTGAAGGCGGGGGATGTTTTCTCAATCCTCGTGTCTTCTCGTTTTTTGACTGATGTTCATTCAAGTTTTGTTTTGTTCTTATTTCTTGACTGTCTGAGCTCGCCTCATGTTGCTTCATGCTGCTCTGTGTATGAGGGTGGTCTGAATATTCAACGTACGGGAATCAGCAGCTTTTCCCCCAGTGAACTGATGACAAGCTGATGATGTCATTATTGAGATCACCGTTTACTGATGATGTCACTGTGTCCTGTTGCTTTCCAGAGTATCAGCTGGAGTCAGACAGCCTGAGCCAATGTGAGTTGCTGAGGGGCGTGGCTGTCGCCAAGCAACAAGGTGACATCCCCCACTGTGCTGAGGATGGCGGGTTCAGGTGAGAGTCTGTGACTGCGTTCACATTCAGGAAACAAGTCAGAATGAAACAAAGCTGAAGACGATGAACTGAAGGAGACTTCACGTTTGTGATGATTCTACCTCACACACGTCATGTGACTAAAGAGGCGCTAGTTAAACAAACAGAACATCAAAGAACAGAGCAAAGGATCTTTCCACTAATTCATTTTAAATGGTCAGATTGAATCTAAAGGCGTTTCCCCTGAGCGGTACAGTTTGGTTTGGTCCGGCACACAGTTGTTTGTGTTTTCACCAGCAAAAGTTGTGGATGGTCCCAAAATGACCGATCTGTACCGTCACACTTTTTGGCGCGCTTCCGTCGGGACCAACACACTGACGCAGTACCAAAGGGGCGGAGCTACACACAGAGCGTTTTTGTGGCTTGATTGATCAGTGGTTAGCTCTGTCGCCTTATAGCAAGAAGGCCTTGAGTTTGATTCCTGGCTGGAGCAGGACTCTTCTATGTGCAGCTTGCATGTTCTCCCCGTGCTCTCGCGGGTTCCCCACCATCAGAACATGCATGTGAGGTCCGTCTCCAGTCAGTGACCGAGTTACTGACTCAGAATCTGAAATCGGTTCCAGGCGCTGCGCTGTGGCTGTCCGCTGCTCCTCAGGGACGAGATAAATACAGAGACCACATTTCACTGCACGCTGCGTATGTGACCAATGAAGCACCTTTACTTAAGAGTCCCCGTTGAACTGTTAATACACGCGTCATTTCAGTACGTTTTTTATGTATTTATTTCTTTTAGGCCAGAGAGTAAACGTAGTTTCCTTCTATGTAATCAGTTTATGTGTTTGTAAATCTGCTGCCAAGTTTTCTGACTTGTGAGGAGCTGCAGCTCACCTGGTGAGACCAGCCAATCATCTCACAGCAGCAGCGCTACTTCCTGCGTCGTCACCAGGGAGAAAATTAACTGATGATCTGTGCAGCTTTTAGAGATTAAACACCAGCTGAACTGTTTTTTTCTGTAGCACTTTAAGTCTTTATAGAAAAATAAATCTCACAGATTAAATCTGTAACTGTGAATGTATGTGTTGAAATGTTCAGCTCAGACAGAACAGGCTCTGAACACACAGAGAGAAACAGGCTCAAAAACATCCATTCATCGCATTTCTACACAATTAAAGAATGTGTTGTGTAATGTTTCTGTGTGTGTGTGTGTGTGTGTGTGTGTGTGTGTGTGTGTGTAGACCTGTGCAGTGCAGTGGGCGGGGTCAGGAGTGTTGGTGTGTTGATGCTGAGGGTCAGGAAGTACTCGGTACTCGAACCAACAGCTCTGCTCCTCACTGTAAGAAACACACAACAACACAATTACACACAATTACACACACGTGTTGTTTGTGTTGTCAGTGCCGTTAAAGTGTCGGCAGCTCTGATGCGTCAGCATCGTTCTCTCTGTCAGAGAGGGCTTAGTCAGCCGTGGAGTGAATCTGAATGATTCTCTAAAGAACACTGTGGACCTCCAGGCTCGTCCTCTCCGTCCATGCATATTTGTGTTTTTGTGTAATGAGTCCTGTTGAAATGCTGTGTCTTCTTCTGTTTGTGTCTGTGTTGTTCAGCTGATTCACACGTTGTTTGTCTTAAATATGATTCAAAGAAGTTAAAAAAATGTTAATTAGTAACTTTAGTCAGAAAAATTCAGTGAAGTAAAAACATGCTGCTGAGAAAAGGAAAGACTCAAGTTCAAGGACTTCAAATTTACAATATTACATAATGAAACTCCTTCTACCTGTCTCTCTCTCTTCCTGTCTCTCTCTCTCCTCCTGTCTCTCTCTCCTCCTGTCTCTCTCTCTACCTGTCTCTCTCTTCTTCTGTCTCTCTTCCTGCCTCTCTCTCCTCCTGCCTGTCTCTCTTCCTGTCTCTCTCTCCTCCTGCCTCTCTCTCCTCCTGTCTCTCTCTCTACCTGTCTCTCTCTCCTCCTGCCTCTCTCTCCTCCTGTCTCTCTCTCAACCTCTCTCTCTCTCTCCTCCTGCCTTTCTCTCCTCCTGTCTCTCTCTCTACCTGTCTCTCTCTCTTCCTGCCTCTCTCTCTTCCTGTCTCTCTCTACCTGTCTCTCTCTCTACCTGTCTCTCTCTCCTACTGTCTGTCTCTCCTCCTGTCTCTCTCTCTCCCCGTCTCTCTCTACCTGTCTCTCTCTCTTCCTGCCTCTCTCTCTCTTCCTGCCTCTCTCTCTCTTCCTGTCTCTCTCTCTCCCCTGTCTCTCTCTACCTGTCTGTCTCTGTGTGCAGGCGCATCTCCCTGCCAGCTGCAGTCTGTCCTGCAGTGTTCTCCATCAGGACTCTTTGAGCCGGTTCAGTGTGACTCCAGCAGGGGGCAGTGTTGGTGTGTGGATCAGGACGGCATGGAGCTCTATGGGACCCGACAGAGGGGGAGACCTGAACGCTGTACGTACAGAAACTCCTAAAACTTGCTGCTGCTGCTGAGCTTCACAGATCTGGTCTCAGAGTCATTGTGTTCATGAGGAACTCGAGTTTATCTCGTTGAAACTTTGAGTTTAAAATCAGGACACTGGAGCCTCTGACTGGTTTTTAGTTCAGGTCAAAGAAAGTTTTGTCTGCCCCTCCTCAACACTTCAGGTTGGTATTTAAATGGGTCAGACTGATCCGTTGAACTTTGACCTGTAGGTCCTGGCAACTGCGAGGTGCGAGCGAGGCGTCTCCTTCACGGCTCCTCCCGGTCTCACACTCCTCCTCAGTGTGCCGAAGACGGCAGCTTCCTCCCTGTTCAGTGTCAGTTCATCAACATGACAGACAGAACAGAGCTGGACCTGCTGCACACCTTCAACAGGTAAGACACTTGTCTGTCTGCCTGTCTGCCTGTCTGTCTGCTTAATCGTCCGTCTACGTGACTGTGTATTTTGCTGCAGCGACCTGTGGGGTTGAACTCATAATGTCAAACTCAAGGCTTCAAAACAAAATGTCTTAAACTAATGAGTGACGTCACAGTGGCTCCGTCCCATTTCATGTACAGTTTATGATATGTGAGTGTGTATCTCAGTGTGTATTTTCTGTGTATGTTTGTGCTGATCCAGGTTTCCAGAAGCCTTTGAGACGTTCAGCAGTTTCAGGAAGTTTTTTCCGATGGTTTCCTCCTACTGCTTCTGTTCAGATAGCAGAGGCAGAGAGGTGGAGAACACAGGTACACACAGACACACACACAGACACACACACACACAGTTGGTTTACAGCTCTGATAAACTGGTAATGATGAAGATGATAATGATGAAGATGTGAGCTTCATGTCCAGGTGTGGAGCTCCTCCTGTCCGAGGTGTACGACTCAGCGTTCTCCGGTCTTGGTTCCCGTCGCTCCATCTCTCAGACCAACATCTACAGAATCCTGCAGAGGAGGATGCTGGGAGTCCGCCTCGCCCTCACCGGACACTTCAGATGTGAGTCAGTGTTCATGTCAGTGGGTTTACACTGCTTTAAAACAGATCCAGTCTTCTGAAACTATTTGAGCTGTCAAAGTGGTTCTGGCTTTGAACCGGTTTAAACTGGTGTAGTGAAGCTGAAAATGTTGAAAAGTGAACTATGTTGGTTTAGGAAGCTGCTGCGTCCTCACAGGTATACACGTTTGGATTTTTTGTCCTAAATAAACTGATTTAGACTTGTTCAAACTTGTCACGACTACATACACTAAAGTTAGAACTACAGAACTTGTCTGAACGCTGGTTTAAAGTTATTCTTGCATATATCAAACCAGTTTAAACCACCTTAGAATGTTCAAGTGTAACATCTGGACCAGTTAAAACTGGTTTGGACCAGTTTAGACAGACACTGAACTGTCATCCCTCCATCTCAGGTCCCTCTCCCTGTGAGGAGGAGCGGCGGGCCTCCACAAAGGCGTCAGCTGTTTTCATCCCTTCCTGTGGGGCCGGAGGATCCTTCACTTCCAGACAGTGTCAGCAGGGGGGGCAGTGCTGGTGTGTCGACCCCACAGGGAGAGAGCTTCCTGGGACACGACAGCAGGGAGACTCCCTGATCTGCAGTGAGTTTTTTGTTCAGGGAAAAGCTGCTTGCTGCATCTTCTAACTTCCTCCTCGACTGTGAAGTTACCGTTTTTGTTTTTTTTGGATGTGTGTGTAAACACAGTGTCTGCGTACGGATGAACTGTGCTGTTTAAGGAAAAGTGAAGTGCAAGAAGAACATTTCTGTGATTTTCTGTTGTTGTCGAAGATGCTTGTTGTATCCAGTGCAGAGATAAATCCACCACGTGTTTAGCTTAGCTTAGCACAAAGACTGGAGGCTGAGAGAAACTGCTAGCCCAGCTCCAACTAAAGGCAGTAAAGCTCCTCCCCTCTCGTCTCCTCACCTCCTCCTGCAGGTTCAGGTGTTACTGACTGTCTCGCTCAGCGTCGTCTGGCTCTGTCACGGCTCTTCTCGGGGCCTGTCGAGCCTCCTTTCCTGGCCTCTTCTGGCAAATCTCCGGCCTCCTGTCTCTCCCTCCTCCAGCCTCTCAGGGATCTTCTGCCAGCAGAAACTGACCTGACCTCCTTCCTGTCTCACCTGGTTGAAGTCCTCCACGGTCTCTTCCCCACAGTGGGTGGGGCTCTGCAGGCTCTGGCTCACTCCTCCCCTCGCCGCCTCCAGGAGAACCTGTTTGGAGGAAAGTTCCTAAAGAATGCAGCCTCCTTTAACTTGAGCGGGGCGGTGGGAGCACGAGGAGCCCTCAGTCTGGACCGCCTCTCCTCTCAGAGTTTTGACCTCCAGAAAAACCGAGCTCTAGTCCAGTCCATCAGCAGCGTACTGGAAGACCCCGCCTTCCTCTCTGCCCTCAAACACTCGCTAAGGGGGCTGAACAGCTCACAAACACTGAACCAGGTAGACATAAACCAGGAAATAGCCTTCAGAACAAATGACGAATGTTTTCAAAAGAAATTAGTTTCGCTGATGTAAACTTAAAGTGTGCGCTCAGTTGGTTCTGAGACTTGTTGCTGAGGACTGAGGTGTTGGAAGACCAGACTGAAGCTTCGGGTGATTCTCAGTATAGAAACTGTGTTATGCACATTTAGCCTGATAAGAACTGCAGAGCTGCTTCTCATCCTGATGAAAATGCACTCCTTCCAGGTTCTGAGTCCCCTGCTGCGTTCCTGCTCCACAGACGAAGTGGAGGACACAGCAGCCATCTTTGTCCCGAGCTGCACGTCCAGTGGCGGTTTCCAGGAGGTCCAGTGTCGAGCTGAGGAGTGCTGGTGTGTTGATGCTTGGGGTCAGGAGGTCTCGGGGTCGCGTACCACAGGTCGTCCATCTCGATGTCCATCCCGCTGCGAGAGAGAGCGAGCGATGGCTGTGAAGGTGAGAGGAAACATGGCTGCCGGTGCTGAAATCCACATCCCAGCATGCTCTGCGGACGGAGACTTCCTGCCGCTGCAGTGTGTCGGATCTCGCTGCTTCTGTGTGGATGCTGAGGGGAAGTCGATGACTGCTGGGTCAGCAGGGGGCGCTGTCACGTGTAAGATCTCACACTGACTCACTGAGATATTATCTTAAAATTCCTTCAGATTTTCTCACAGTTTAGGAAAATGTAGAAACCAGTTCAGAGCTGCAGGCGGCATCTCACCCCGGAAAAGAAGAGACAAAGACAAAGCTGAAGGGCTGAAAGAAGATAAACTGAGAGTTTTCTTTTATCTTTGCTTTTGTCCTATGAACTACAGGCTAGTTTAACTCTTACATTTATTCTGATAAAACGAGGGAAATAATCAGTGTTTGGTTGAACTGGTCACCACCAGAGTTTGTCCTAAAGGTGGCGCTACAGCAGAGATTATTAAAACAGAACAGAAACCAGATAAGAACAGGATATAAATCTTCTCTTCATCTATTTGTGATTCCAGCTGCCATTTGTTGACTGTTTGTTTGAAGTTGTTTGTTTGTTTGTTTGTTTCAGGTCCAGAAAGAAGAACACAGCAGCCTCAGCGTTCTGCAGGTCAGATCAAACTTCATTAATCCCACATTCGGCCCCAGCAACACAGACAGAGTTTTAATTTAGGTTAAACTGCAACAACCTCCACAAAGACTCTGTTCTACAAACGTGTGGATCGTTTCCTTCCTGCTCTGTTGTCACTAATAAATAAACTGACTCAGGCCTAGAGGCTGAAGGTTTGTTTGTGTTTCTCAGTTTGCATCACATTTAAAAATTAAAAACAAAGATGAGATTTATTTTACCAACAGTAATCATGTTATTTTGACACAGTGTATTTGTGGTAAAATGTTTAATTATCTTCAAAATATGCAAACCAGATTTTCCTTGTTAAAGGTCGAGTCAGCAGCATTCATTCTTTGCGACTTCTAAACACAACATTCAAATTAGGCCCCGCCTCCTGAGCTCAACACCACCAGAAGTATCATGGTGTGTACTTATACTGCTTGTACCTACACAGCAAGCTATGTAAGAATATTTCATTTATTTTAATGGAGAAGTCGATAATTTAGCAAGCTAGCACAAGCTAACCGCCGGTGTTTGTCGCCAAGCTGTCCACCTGAAAGCAGGTCAGCTCCTCGTCGCTCTTCATCCTCAGCCTCTCCTTTAAAAGCAGCTGAGAGTCAAACTGAGATTCACTCTCGTTCTGGAACGAGCTTTTTCCGCTTGTTTCACCTCACTAGGCCTTTATTTCCTCTTCTTCATCGCTACGTCTGCATCCGCCATCTTCTCTGGTCTGAACGGCGTCCAGCCGCTGTGTTTTATCCACTCTCAGCCTCGCCTGCGTGCTGTCGTTGGCTGGAGGAAACACACACACTCCCCACCCAGAAA
>JAQLOL010000025.1:354505-364793 GCA_029783665.1 Naso thynnoides | reverse complement strand
TGCGCGCACACACACACACATACACACTCAGTGAGTTTTACCTGTTGTGTTGTCGAGTTTTGTGAAATGGGCTGTTGGGTCCCAGACACAGGAGACTGCGACGGAAACGTGGGAAGCGCAGGGCGAGGAAGAGGAGGACGACAGGCAGGATGAAGAGGAAGATGACGAGCAGAGCCACTCGGACCGGGTCGGACTCTGAACAGACGGGAGGACGAGGTTCAGGGGAGTCAGAGCGGAGCGGAATGCTGGAGTGTGTTGTGAGTGTGACGCACCTGCAGCGGCGGTGGCCGGTCCGCCGTCCACGCTGCCTCCGAGGCCAGAGTACCTGCAGTCAGGCGGGGCCCAGCCCACATCACAGTGACAGTTCTTGTTACTGTTACACACCTGAAACATGACGACAAACCGATTCAAAGAACATTCTCCTCAGTACCCATGATGCAACGTGCTCTGATCGTCTGTTTCCACCGCTGTCTGTCCACAGAGGGACGAGTTCCTGCCGCTGAACTCTGCCGGGCAGGTGAGTGAATGTGAGACAGACGGACGCTCGCCGATCAACATTATCATCAACATTTCTTTTATTCGTTTAACCCTCAACAGGAACTTGTAAACATTTAATGTTTCAAGATTTGATTTTCACGAGATGCTGATGTCACTGTCAGCGTCCCACAGACCGGACTGGACGCGTGACGCTCGTCTTGTGTGTGTGTGTGAGCCCGTGTGCACGGACAGAGGAGTGTTTGCGATCCAACAGTGAATCTGATCAGGCGTTCTTCACTCACCCCATGACCGTTGCACTTCCCGCGACATTCATCCACTCCGAACACCGACACGTCCTGACACTTCTGGTTCAAACAGGCCTACAACACAAAACCACTTGAAAATAAATCCTCACTGAAACTTTTCTGTGACAGATTCTTGAACACGCGGGACCAAATTCTTGCAGAACAGAGAATGTTTACAGCATTCGGATAATCAAATGGAAGATGTTCCAGAACGCTGCTGTCCAATTTTCACACTGCTTCAAATTTAGCTTTTGTCTTCAGATTTGACTTTCTGCAGAAGACGGACATTTTGGAAAATCGTTCAATTCATTCTGAACCTAAGCCTTCTCCTTTCTGTCTGTTCCGTTAGTTCCTCCAGGCCTGCAGGGGGAGCTGTCTGACCTTGCCAGGTCCGCAGGCGGTGCCCGGGGCCACAGTGGCCGGGTCGGACACATCGTCTCCCAGATGGAAGAAGGTTCCTCTGCAGACCAGGTCGCTGTGGTTGAAGTGGACTTTGGTGGTAAGGATCTCTGCATTGGTGCCCAGCAGGGGGCGCTCCTTCCCTCCCTGACACTGGATCCTGCCACAGTAAACATCACTGCAACACAACAAACACAGCAGGGACAACAGGAAGTGATGAGAGCTGTTAGAGTCTGTGAGCTGTGTGGACTTTGTGTTCTGTCTGTGTACTCACGAGCTTTCACAGGGGATGTAGGAGCCGTTGGTCAGCTGACCACAGTTTCCATATTTGTTTCCCTGTTTGTTGACTGATGAGAAACAGACAGCTGGAGCGCTGGTGGCATCTGAGGACGGACAGACAGACAGACGGTAAATTAAACTGGATACTTGTCCAGCGTAAACTGGTTTAGACTGCCTTTGGCTCAGAATAAACTGGTTTCGGCTCAGTGTAAACCTGTTTTGGTTCAGTAAAAACTGGCTGTGTAGCTTCTAGCTGTCGCTCCCTAAATGGGGATATTTAAACGGTGGAGACGTTAGTCAACCACGGTGCCGAACCGCCGCCCCCCCCCCCCGGACACGAACACAAGAAGAAACTGGTTAAACATGTAGCTGACCAGTATAAACTGGAGTCTTACTGGGGCCCCACAACATCTGGCACTGGGTGTGCATGCTGGCACAGACTCCTCCATAGCAGAAGGAGGTGTCGTCCTCGCAGGGTTCTCCGTTCTGCAGAAAGACGTTGGGGGGGCAGTAAGGGGAGGAGCCCGTGCAGAACTCGGGGAGGTCGCACTCTCCGAGCGGCTCGCGACACACCGAACCCGCCGCCCGCAGCTGAGGAGGGAGGGAGGAAGAAAGTCAAACACAGTTTGAGAGACACGTGAGTATTAACGTGTGAGTCGAGTCAGCCTGACCTTGCAGTCGTGGCAACAGATGCCGTCAGACGAGCACTGAGCTCCAGGAACCAGCTGACAGGTGGAGGCGTTACAGCAGGGGTCCTCACACTCCTGACCAATCAGAGCAGCGCGTCAACAGGAAGAACAACATGTAGACACCTCTCATACAGGAGAAACGTGTGTGACCTGACAGGTATATCAACATGATACAGGCAGGTTTGCAGTCAGATGAACAGGTGAGTACCTCCAGCAGGCCGCAGTCACACTCCTCCCCTTTCTCCACGTACAGGTTTCCACAGCGAGGCCCGCCCAACAGACGCTCCGGCTGCGGCACGTTAAACAGACACATCCCGCCCCCGTGCAGCAGGCTGACGGACAGGTCTGCAGCACTGCAGCTGCTGAACTGCTGACCCGGCATGAACCTGAGGGTCACAGGCCACATGTCAGAGGTCACAGGCCACATGTCAGAGGTTAAAGATCACATGTCAGAGGTCATACAGCTATTCCTGGTAGGGCAGCTGAACCAGCAGGAGTGAGGAGTGTTCAGATCCTTCCCATTCCATCTTTGAATGTGGAATTTTTTTTAATTACTGAAGAGTTTTACACGTTCGAACCTCATGTAAGAAGTTCAGCGCAGAAAAGATGGAAACTTTGTGGCGGTTCTTTTAGTAACTGAGGTTCATGTTCTGACCCGGTGGAGGGTTCCATGATGCATCCTCCGAGCCGCGCCTCGTTCTGACAGGAGCAGCGCCGTTCGGCGGTGTCGTGACTCATCCCCAAGTTGTGACCAAGCTCGTGAGCGACAGTGGAGGCGACGCCCAGGATGCTAACCAGGTGGTCCTGAGAGAAAGAGACAGGTGTTCAGACTGACTCACTTCCTGTGAGGCACATGAAGGGTCAGGGTTCAGTTCGTTACCATGAAAATCCCACTGCAGCGATTTTGATGAAATGTTAGTTACTCTGAATAAACGTGGTTCTGCTAAAGTTCTTTAAACAAAGCTGATGAGGAGAATGTTGGTCGGAGGCTCTGCTGCTTCCTGCCGAGCACAGAAACCTTCCTGGATAAACGATCATGTTGCACCAACAGACTGAGGGACGAATTCACAAAGAGTGGATTACGCCCACTAGCAGAGCCGTGGTTTAATGAGCACCCGCACGCTTCCCTGTTTCGGCGCCCTATCCACAAAAGAATTTGTGCTTATTATATGCTGATGACAACACGCCCACAAAGTTCGCTGTGTGTTGCAGGTGGATTCAGCAATTCACAGCTGTCCATGGGCGGCACATTGGCCTAGTGGGTAGCACTGTGGCCTCATAGAAAGAAGGTCTTGGGTTTGATTCCCAGCTAGAGCGGAGCCTTTCATGTGGAAATTTTCATTTCATGTGGAGTTTGCCTGTTCTCCCCGTGTTCATGTGGGTTTCCCCACCATCAGAACATGTATGTTGGGTTTATCTCCAGTCAGCCACTTGACCGAGGAACTGGTTCAGAATCTGGAGTTGGTCCCTGCGCGCTGCGCTGTGCTGTGCTGCGCTGTGGCTGCCCGCTGCTCCTCAGGGACGGGTTAAATGCAGAGAACACATTTCACTGTGCGCTGAACATGAGACCAGTAAAGGACCTTTACCTTCACGTGTCTCCATGATTAGAAAAAGTCTGTGCACTTTTACACACCGCGGCCGCTTCATTAGGAGGATTGATGGTTATTAATGATCTTTACTCTGCTTCACATCCTCACAGGTCAGCTGTCACACACAGATCGCAGGTTTATCTATGAAATGTTTTGTAATAAAGGCAACCCAAAGGATGAATCCTGAGCTCCATCAGAAGCGTTTCATTTCAGAATCAAAAAATATAAGGTCACAATCCACTTGATTCCTCCTTTGACTGTGCACTCGACTGTGAGATCACTCAATATTCATTCAATGTCATTCAAAGAGGAAGAGAGAGAAACTGCACTGATTTAACACGCGGGTCTCACTGGCAGTAAACAGCGCCGCTGACACTGTCTGTGGTAATTAGCACTGGTCTTGGTGTATTAGACGGTTTTCACAACAAAGCTTATTTGCATAGTGGGAGGGGGCGACAAATTTTTGAATACTCCCTAATTTGCATACATGCAAATGGGACAGAAGCAGCTCAGAGAGGCAGTGCAGTTTGTACTTTGAGGACCGCACAGGATTGTTTTCTCTCATTAAAGGTTGAGCAGCCACAACAGCAGCGCAGTCCTTCTGTGAATTCACCCTTCAATGACTTCCTCCGTGGTTTTAGCATTTTTTGTTTGTTTGTTTTTTTCTGTTTGGTGACTTTTCCAAATACCCACGGGCCCTAGCTGCATGGAAAGGAAGCAGTCAGAGGTATGAATCTTTAGTTGTAAAGGAAAAACAGAAGTGAAGCCATAGCTGCAGATTTCTCCCAAAATCAACCCAGAAATTTTAAAGTAAAGGAATTTGAGCTGCAGATGCTAAATCAGTTTAGCGGTTAGCTGAGAGCGGTAAATGTAGCAGAACATGAAGCTCTGTAATTAGATGCCGGCTGCCAAAAGGCACCTTGGGAGTTGTGTTTCCATTTCCAAAAAGAAAATAATAAATAAAGAAGCGTCGTCTCACCACGTTGACGCCGCCTGAGCGGTCTCTGGAGCACATGGATGCCTGGGATGCCATCCCCACTGTGGTGCCATCAAAAGAGCCGCCCCTGTGAAAAGGAATGACTCTGTGAGCATCATGATTAATCACTCTGAGGCTGTTGTTCAGATACACCTCGCTGAGCTCCTACATGACGAGCTGGGCGTTGTCATGGCGAAGACGCGGCAGCAGCTCTCTGGTTCTCCACTCCAGGAAGTTGTTGAGGGTGTTGGTTGGACTCTTCTCCACCTGGATCTTATCACGGTCGCTCCAGATCTCCAGGCCGGTCAGTGCAACCCGCACATTCAGAGGCCGGTAGAACTGAAACAGACAGAAGAAGTCGGCTCAGTTCTTCCTCTACAGCACACTCTGACTGGTTAACTGTTGGAGGTCAGAGGTCGTGGCTCTCACCCAGTCCACCTGGTTGGCCACGTCCAGCATACGGTAAATGATGGTCTTATTGTTCTTCTGGTAATTGAGAAACTGAAAAACACAAATGTCTCAGTTCAAACACAAAGTCGGTGAAAGCTGATCTGCTGCCACCTACAAAACTTCAGAATGAAAAGGCCGCCACCTTGTGTTGGGGAAAGGGAACTGCTTAGGAAATGTTTTTAATAAACCTCTATGACATCTTCATAGGCTCATAGTTACAGGACAGTAAGTCAAACATGGCTGCAGCGTTCAAAGCAGAGCTCTCATTTACTCTCCTGTTTTAACGGGAGGACTAAAACACGTTCATGTAGCTTTTTATCTACAGGGAATAAGCTACCTCACACCATTAAGGGTCCAGCTACTTTCTAATTTTCCATCCATATGAACTCTAGAATCATCCACAGTGGAAAAAAAAAGTCAAGTCCATCCAGGAACTCCTTATACAAAAGTCTGTCTGTCCCCTTACACGAAAATGAGAAAAGGTCCAGGTGTCCCGACAGGGTGACTTAGGTCTGTATGTATTTATAATATCAGAGAAAAGTCAGATTTTGGTGAATGTAAACTAACAAAACGTGACTCCTCCCTCAGTCTCTCCTCTGTTGCCACTAGTTTGGTTTTTGTGACACCATGAGCTCCAGAACAAAGACTCGAGGACTTGAATTTTGTGCAGTTAAACTTACAAAACAAAGTAAAAGATTTCAACAATCAAAAACATAAGACGGTGACAGCTGCAGTCTCATAAAAATGGGGAAAAAAAAAGATCAAAACTGGACTGAAATGTTTTCAGTTTCTTTTGACGAAAATTAAATCAGCTGTCAAATCAACACAGACCACATTCTGCCCCCCAAATGTCGGCGCTCCCGTTGCATTGTGGGTAATGCAGGCAGGTTTTGACAAGCTAGGAATGTGTGAGGGATGAATTGTGATCTCTGGGTCTGATTTAAATGACTGGTTCATCACTGCAGCCGTGTATCACAGACAAACTCACACTGACCTCCTGGTGATCGGCCACCAGCACCAGCTCGATGTATTTGGTCTCTGACAGGATGTCTCTCTTCCTCTGCAGACAGAGCAAAGACGGGTCAAAGGTCAAACACGGTCACGGCCACATGTTAGGTGAAGGCGAAGAACAGGAGTCATCCTCAGCCGAAGAATCTGCTGCAGAGTGCGTTCTTGGTTCACTTTATCATTTGAATCCTCTCATCACTGTCACCGAACAGAGAAACTGCTGATGATGTCACTAGACTTCGTGCTGGTTCTGTTTGTGAGAAGTCGGATTTGTCTGTTTGGCTGAAGGCTCTCAATACTACATTACCCATGAGCCTCAGCTGCTGTTGCTACAAAGAAGTCCAAATGGATTTAAACAGCTAAATGTCGATCATGTTTCTTTGGGAAGTGAAATCTTTCAGCTCTGTGACTGGATGATTGTTGGGGAAATGCACCATGGGAGTTGGAGTCTGTGTCAGTTTTTATGGTCTCAGGCTTCTTGTGTGACTCTTTATCAAAGATCTTTTCTGACACGTGTGACTGAAGCCGGGAAGTTTCTGTCTCACCCTGTGTGTGTGTGTGGAGCTGTGAATGGGGGGGACGGCAGAGTGAGAAACCCCACAGCCCGCAGCACTGTCGCCCTCCAGAGGACTGGTGGAGAACAGCAGGTGGAGTCCTCCTCCATCTCCTCCCCCACTCCCTTCACTCCCATCTGCTCCACTCTCCCCTCCTCCCTCTTCCTCCTCCCCGTGGTGGTGGTGGTCTTCTTCCTGAGGTTGCAGCTCAAAGCTCAGGGTGGAGTTGATGGTGATGATGCCGCTGCAGGAGGAAACACAGAAGTTTCACTTGTTACAAGGGCTGTAACGACACATCGAAGCATTGATTTCTATTCCTTCCATCAAACTCCATCGATTAAAACATCACATCGTCCTCTAATGTGTCGATCAAAACTTATTTTCCAAAGCAGAAATGGATTCTATCCATACTAAGAATCAGCTCCTTGTATTTATCACGTCAGACGTTGTCATGTGGACGTATTCGTCTCAGTCATGATGGTGAATAGTTGTAAAGGTTACTCCAGGTCATTCTAACGTTCTGCTCGTGTGTGTGTCGGTGGATCACGGCAGGAAGCAGCAGGAGAACCAGAGGTTTCCAGTCTGCGTTTGCGTCCACACAGACTGAATCGAGGCCTTGAACTGAATGTTGGTGGAGTTCAGAGTATCGAGCTTTTCCTCTGTTTCACCTCCTCCACCACTGCACAGAAACACACTTTTTCTTTTCCTGTTTATGGCAACAACAAAAAAGTGACTGTATCCATTTCTAGACATTGAATCGTATCATATCGTCCTCGTATCATATTGCCGACTATGCATCGTCATACACATGGTATCGTTACACCCTTACTGTATTTGATTACTTTTATGACTGTTAATGTTTGTGGGAAAGTGATGGATGAATTTTTTTCTCCTCATTCTTCAGCTGAATTAAGACTGTGAAAAGCTTCTTGAATGAGCAGCAAAATGCATCGTCACAAAGATGCAAACAAAAAAAACGTTGATTTTTTTTTAGACGTGAATATGACGAAACTGTTTTGTTTCTTAATAAAAAGAAAATAATACAAATTGAACTGGGGGTAATTCTCATGTTGAAGTGCAGCTGATGAGTCTGCACATGGTGATTGTAAAAACTGTTGGTTGTAAAATTTTGTTTGTCAGGCAGAATGTGGAAATATTTACAGCTTTTCACTTCTCTTTGCTTAGCTCACGTTTTCTTCAGTCAGCACAAGTCAGTGCGAGTAAACAGTGAATCACTCGTCATTGTTTGGATGACGTCTTCCAGCACCTATCAGCTGTTTGTCACTGAAACTCTCCTGCCACCAAACCAAACGTTCGAAATGTGTTGGTCACAAATTAGCTCAAACTTACACAACAGATCTATCCTGACACAAGTTAAATAATTAAATACAGGGTTTTAAAGTTCTGCTTTTCATAATGTATTAACCTTCTTTTGCTTCCAACTCTTATTCAGTCAAACAGGAAGTGAGGTCACTGCGCAGAAACGAGGTAAAAATAGTACAAAGCTATAAAATGTGAAGATGATTCAACTCACTTCACTTCCTGCAGCAGAAACATACTGACAACTTTTTGTTGTGATAAAAATTCTTTTTTGGTCTTGTGATGATAAAAGCATTTTGTGGGCAGAGCTTCAGCGTGGAATGTTTCCCTGTTGTTGCAGGAAATGATTTGCCTCATCAGATGGAAGGAACGCTGTGTCATCACCTCACATTATCTTGAGACCACACTGAAAGTGTTTGGGCTCACACACACACACACACGTTTGTATTGCTATCTTTGTGAGGACTCTCACTGACTTTGTGCATTTTCTGGCCCCTCACCCTAAACTTGACCTAAACGTAATTCTAACCCTAAAACCAAGTCGTAACCCTTAAAAGCCTAGAAACATACTGAGGACCGGCCAAAATCACTTCTCAAAATGTCCCCATTCTGTAGGTTAAAAACTCATGCTGGTCCTCACAGAGGTGCATGCACGAGAACACACTCTCACACAGAGTACAAGTATTACTGTACTTTTTGTTATTTGTGGAGAATACTCTACTTTTTTCTTCTGTCTCTAGATGCAGACAGTCAATTGTTGTTTTGACTGAAACAGAAATGTTCTTAGTTAGTCAGCTTCAGTGCGCATGCTCGCCTCCTCTGATTGGTCGGATTCCGTGAGGGACTCCAGCTGTGAGCGTCAGACGCTAAACATGACACAAATTAGATGGCACACACACACCAAGGAATGGAGGAAGACACACACACACACGATGCTTATAAACATACGTGTTGCTCATCGGTGTGTGAACACCGCCGGTGTCACGGGTCAGCGTCCACGCCTGCGGGGGACGCTCCCCAGTATGTATGCTGGACAGAAGCACAAAACAGAAAGTGTATCTCTGCGAGGACGAGGTCGTAACAGCTTTGACACATCAATGCATCATTTTTCCCTTTGTTCTCCATCATGGATCCCCGTCACTGCTGAACATCGACCTGAGTCGTCAGCAGGCTGGAGGTCGGCGTTTCTCTGCAAGTTCTGTTACGTCTGCAGCGTGTAAACACATCCCACAATGCTCTAACGTGTACACACAAACATCCTGCTCATGCTTCAAACACTGACATGTCGCATCATTTTTTTCCCCTCTGAATCACTTGAGCCTCAGGTCGGGCTCCACCCCCAGTTGCCTCACCGTGTGTCAGTGCTGGTCCCACCTTGCATGGTTTCATCATGGTTACCTGCAACAAACGGAGGTCACTAATTACACCGTGTTACTGTAAATGATGAGATTCCTGTGAAACTCGAGTCAAACATGTCTGATCACACCTGATCCCAGGAAGAGGACAAATACCCAGAATGCCTCAGTGGGTGATGCTCATATCAGGCAGCCACTTTACCTGATGAGTAATATGTACCCCAGTGTGTTATCAACTTATATTAGAACATCAGGTTACAATTTTATTAGGGAGGAAATCAGCTAAAACCCAGTGTTTGAGAGTAACTAAGTACTTTTACTCAAGTCTTCATTGGTTCTTCTGTTGCTACACATGTGCAGTTTTGAGTGACATTAAAGAAGAATCAGAGACGTCTGCACGAAGCCTTACGAAGAGGCTGGTGAGTGAAGATCATCAGCAGGAACAGGTCACAAAGTCTCAAAAGTTCACTTGACTTTGAATCTGTTTGTTTCAGGCTGAGCTGGATCTTCAGTCCGACACAGATCATTCCTTTCACACCGTCTCTAGTCATTTCATGAGAAGCACCATCGACCACTGCGGTAGGACCAAGAAGTGGTTGCTGCCCAGCAGTGACGGGCATCGTGGGTCTGAAGGCAAACATGCAGGACGGCTCTGTGGCTGAGCAAGACAGCCAAAAGAAAAACTGGGCATGGGACAACACTGCAAATTACAGTTAAAGAAAACATATTCTATTCATTTTCGGGTCTTTGATTTTATTTTTGGACCTCTATAGAGCAGCTAAACACAACTGGCTGAACAGTAAAGTCTGCAGATCTTCAGTAAACTGTGACTCCGCCCCCTCTCTTCCTTCTATTGTCTGTATTCTCTCAGAGCGGTCTGTGTCGGT
>JAQLOL010000025.1:288658-304460 GCA_029783665.1 Naso thynnoides | reverse complement strand
GACAGACAGTCAGAGGACAGGTGAGACAGACAGTCAGAGGACAGAGGAGACAGACAGTCAGAGGACAGGTGAGACAGACAGTCAGAGGACAGAGGAGACAGACAGTCAGAGGACAGAGGAGACAGACAGTCAGAGGACAGGTGAGACAGACAGTCAGAGGACAGACAGTCAGAGGACAGGTGAGACAGACAGTCAGAGGACAGGTGAGACAGACAGTCAGAGGACAGGTGTGTAGCTGAAGAGTGACGCTCTGTTGTTCTTGTCAGGTGAAAGAAATGGCTCTGATCAGAAACACCATCCTGGAGTGTCAGGTTTGTGGTGAGTCAGCACGTCCCTGTTTCTCCTCTTGGAAGTTCATGTGGAGTGTGTGTGTCTGCGGACCTGATTGAAGACGCCTGCGTCTCTGTGCAGGTTTCCATGAGCCTCGCTCTCGCTGCTCTCCTAACCCCTGCTACAAGGGCGTGTCCTGTATGGAGAGTCTGCAGTACCCCGGATACACCTGCGGACCGTGCCCACCTGGAACCACCGGCAACGGCACACACTGTCACGACATTGACGAGGTCACAACACACAACAAAACATACACAACTCAACACACAGCAACACAGCAGTGTTGTGCACAACCCAATAAACACACACCAAAATACACAGTCGTTGTCCCGCTGACGTGTGACTGCAGGTGAACGATCTGCTGCTGACATGAAATCAGTTCAATGAAGTCGATCCAAACAGGAAGCACAGAAATGTGTGTGATGCCACAGGGGCAGAATGTTTGTTCGTCCTGTTCGTCCTTCTCTAGAGAGAGAGTGAGCGTGCTGGTTGTCTCCACCGCCGAATTCAAGCGTACATGAACCGTAAACAAACAGCACGCGGAATACAGCGACGCAGCTGTGACTCGTGAGAACACGTTTTGACAGAACCTCTCTCTTGTGTGTGTGTCAGTGTGAGCTGCAGCCTTGCTTCTCTCCTGAAGCCTGTACGAACACTGTCGGGGGGTTCAGCTGTCAGCCGTGTCCTCCGGGCCTGTGGGGGGCGCCGCTGGCAGGAACAGGACTGGACTACGCCAAAACACACAAACAGGTGAGACAAAAACTAGCAGATTTTAAAAGGACCTTTCCTATGTCTTTGTGAAGCTAATTTGGCTTTTGTCTGTCTCTGCCTGTCTGTCTGTCTGCCTGCCTGTCTGTCTCTGCCTGTCTGTCTGTCTCTGTCTGTCTGTCTCTCAGGACTGTGTAGATATTGATGAGTGCTTGGATCTACCAGACGCCTGTGTATCAAACTCTGTGTGCATCAACATGGTGGTGAGTTCATGTCTCTGCTCTCTTCAGCTTCAGCTTCAAGACCTTTATTTGTCCCCATGGGACAATTGATTCTGCCGCAGTAGCAATTAGAACAACAACACACAACAAACAACCATGACAACAAGGAGTAAGACACAAGATTTAAAAAAAAGAAAAAGAAAAAGGAACAATCTCATAAGAACAGCAGTAATAAATAAAAACGCATAAATAATGTGGAGTAGAAGTAATGATGGCTCTGCCTGTGCTGTACAGAGTTGAGCAGTGAGATGGCAGATGGCAAACAGTTTGTTTTGGCTATTGGTTGTCTGAGGCGGGAACCTGAGGGTACAAACAAACAAACAAACAAACAACAGGCTGATGAACATGATATAAACATAAGAGACTGATGTCTGTGTCTTTGCCATCAGCTGTTGAACATAAACGGATGTGCAGCACCTCCAGCGGACACTCAGCCATGACGCTGCACTCATGTGCCTCGTCCTCTTTTAGGGTTCATACAGGTGTGGAGGCTGTAAACCTGGTTTCCTTGGTAACCAGACGTCAGGTTGCTTCCCACGGAAGTCGTGTGCTGCGTTGACCTTTAACCCCTGCGACACCAATGCACACTGCACCATGGAGAGGAACGGAGACGTGGCCTGCAGGGTGAGGAGTGGACGCCGTCAGTCATTAAGAGCACACTCACATCCGTGTGTGTGGAATAAATCAACAGGAGCGTCCATTTAAAATCCATCAAAGCTCGGACGCTTTGACAAAGAAGATTTCTTTTTCCATTCAAACTTCTACAGATAACCAAGATGAACGTTTTATCCTGACTCTGTGTGTGTGTGTGTGTGTGTGTGTGTGTGTGCGTGCAGTGTAATGTGGGTTGGGCTGGTAACGGTAACACGTGTGGAGTGGACACAGACATCGACGGGTATCCCGACCGCTCTCTACCCTGCATGGACAATGACAAACACTGTAAACAGGTCAGACCTGACATCATCATCATCATCATCATCATCACTTCCTGTTCTGTCACATGGTGTCATGTTATGTTTTCATTTGAAGTTTATCACAACAGTGGAATATTTGGTCTGATCACGACTGAAATCAAAACATTTCAAAACATTTTTTGAAATTCAGTTGTAGTTCCTCTGTGTCTGTCTACCAGGACAACTGCATGTTCACGCCTAACTCGGGCCAGGAGGACGCCGACAACGACGGGATTGGAGATCAGTGTGACGAGGACGCAGACGGAGATGGCATAAAGAACGTAGAGGTCGGGCCGTGTGTGTGTGTGTGTGTGTGTTGTTGCCGCATCATTCAGTGTGAAAGGTGCATGTTGTTTTCAGCTGTTTGTCCTTCGTGAGGTTTGGTTTCAAACAAACGAAAAGCCAACAAAGTCAAAAAACGGAAACCTAAAACAAACTGACCGACTCGGCTGATTTATCCGACAAGCTGTTAAAAAATGAAATGAAAGCTTCAAACTTAAACCATCACAGTGTGTATGTGTTTGTGTATTTGTGCAATGTGACCATGTGACTTCACATGTCTTCCGTCTCTCAGGACAACTGTCGTCTGGTCCCAAACAAAGACCAGCAGAATTCTGACAGCGACTCATTTGGAGACGCCTGTGACAACTGTCCCAACGTCCCCAACAGTGACCAGAAAGACACGGACAACAACGGACAGGGAGACGCCTGCGACCAGGACATCGATGGCGACGGTACCCCACCTGTCTTCAGATTCTGTCTTACTCTGGGCTGATTCTTAGCGATGAGTCAAGCTAGCAGCCATAACAGGAAGTTGTGCACAAGTCACATGAGCAGGAGACGCTGTGATAGGCTAACCTCGCAGGAAAAGCAAAACACTTCACTGATGCTTTTAAAATGACTGTGTGCGTGTTCAGGAATCCCCAACGTCCTGGATAACTGTCCCAAGGTGCCGAACCCCATGCAGACCGACAGAGACAGAGACGGGGTGGGAGACGCCTGTGACAGCTGTCCTGAACTCAGCAACCCCATGCAGGTACACACACACACACACACACACACTCACACACACACACACACACACACAGGTGTTTGTCCTGTCGCTAACGTCCGTGCTAACAGCAGTCAGAGTGATGAGTGAGGGAATCAAACTTTAACACATGAACTCAACTGAGTCACCCACACTGACTTTCATCTGTTTAACAATGACAGAAACAAATCCCATGATCCTACACTGCTTCATGATGTCATCAAACTGTGACCTTGTGTTCATTGGTTTGATAGAGAGACCTCTAGTGGTAGAAATAACAAACTGTGCATTTAAGTGTGTTCATAACTGTCCTGAAGACTCGCCAGATTGTTTTTTACACTGAGTTGAGTTTGATGATGATGATTTCTAGATCATTAATCCGTTATCCATCCATTATTAATCATAGTCCCGCCCCTTCCTGTGGGACCTTATCTCTGAAAAATGTTCAGAGACAAATTATGTTTTGATCCTCTTTAAATTGTGCCCTCATTCTCAAATATGATGTCTGTCATTTTAAAAGGTAATGTTACAAATCAGTAAAGTGTCAGTTTGTGGTGAAGTTGGTTAAGAATCACTTAGTTTTGGTGAGAGCGCTCAGTGAACGACGTCTGTCGTCACCAACGCTAACGCGGCTGTAACCTCAGCCCAGTTTCTTTGGTTCCTTCAGAACGAGGGGAAACGGATTAAAAGAGGAAAAAAATTATTCCACCGTGAACACGTTGAGAGCTGCAGCTCAGCAAACACAGAGTCAGTCACTTCTGTCACAGATCGATGTTCAGACGTCACTTAGGCCACGATCGGGCAGCGGGTCGTCTTTGGAAACACGTGTTTTCAAAGTCTGATACTTATCAGCTGTGTGACAAACCGAGACTTTATTGACTTGAAAAATGATCTTTTACATTGACAAACATCATATTTAAGAATGGCAGGACAATTTAAATGGACTCAAAAAACAATTTGGCTCTTTTCATCAACTCTTGTTCTTTTTTTTCTGAAATAAGGTCACCTGGACAGGAAGTAGAAGGGCAGGACTCAGCCTTTTTCTAAACTTCTGTTTTTCAGACGGACATTGACAACGACCTGGTGGGAGATGTTTGTGACACGAACCAGGACACGTATGTTTGTCTCTCTCTCACACTCATGCACCAGAGAACAGCAGCAGATGGTTTGCTTTCATTTTCTCACAAACAGCAGCTGAGCAAATAAACACTGGTTGCACAAATCAGTTCCTAACAGTAACATTCAGGGCAGGAAATTTAAAAGGTTCAGTGAATCGTTTGAACTATAAACTCCAGAAACACAAACACTGAAGCGTCCTGGCGACACAATGTCTCCCTGCAGGGACGGAGATGGTCACCAGGACAGCAGAGACAACTGTCCAGACATCCCCAACAGCTCCCAGCTGGACTCGGACAACGACGGCCTGGGAGACGACTGCGACCATGACGACGACAACGACGGGGTTCTTGACGACTATGACAACTGTCGTCTCATTGTGAACCCGAACCAGAAAGACTCGGACGGTAACGACCTGACAGAAACGAACTGCAGCGTGTTTCGTCTGTGGGCTGAGCCGCACACAAACGTTTAGACTCCATCCACACAAATACATTTATCTCTGGATCTGACTGTGGAGGACATAACATTGGCCCCAGGCTCCTCTTTCATAGGAGCCCTTTCTCCACAGCACTGAGTCAGCGCTGGGTTAAAGGCCGGCTGCGCCCGTTATCACTCTGCTACAGCAGAAAAACCGCTTTTTTATCAAATCTTTGGAGTTAATCACCATCATCTCAGGTGGCACAACGCTCAGAATAAAATAAGTTTAACATGGAAAACTTCAACAGTTATTGAGTAAAAAAAGCTGAAACTCCCATTCTGAATCCAGAGAGTTGAGCAGGAACTACTGTGACCTCTGACGGTTCTGCCTGTCTGTCTGTGTCTGTGTGCGTCTGTCTGTCTGTCCCTCAGTGAATGGTGTCGGAGACGTCTGTGAGAATGATTTTGATAACGATGCGGTGATGGATTTGATTGACGTGTGTCCAGAGAGCGCCGAAGTCACTCTCACAGACTTCAGAGCCTATCAGACGGTCATCTTGGATCCAGAGGGCGACGCCCAGATTGACCCCAACTGGGTGGTTCTTAACCAGGTGACCCTTGACCTTTCCACCCCAACAGGAACACTGAGCAGAGCTGCCATTGCCTGGCAGCAGATCTGTCAGTAAAAATGTGGTCATTTGCAGATGATCAGTTCATGAGTTGTTGTGAAAGTTTTCTTTAGGTGAGTCATGCTGAGCTTGTTTACAACACAAGCACAGAGAAAATATTTACTCACCTGCAGTAAAGTTTTCTTTCACCTGGTGAGAGAAAAAAGAGGATGGAGTCACAGTGACAAACAAGAATCCTCTGAAGTTATTTGCTGGACTGTGGTGGAGGAAGTGTGTACCAGTATGGACGACACACCGCCCACGCGTGTCCAAACTCTGACGTGTGTGTGTTTCTCAGGGGATGGAGATCGTGCAGACCATGAACAGTGATCCTGGTTTAGCCGTGGGTACGCGTGTTTTCTTGAAGCTCTTTAAGTTCCAGGACCAAGCTGAGCTTCTGCTTTGACTGCGAACACTCTCCTCTGTGCACCTGCAGGTTACACGGCGTTCAATGGGGTCGACTTCGAGGGAACATTTCACGTCAACACCGTGACTGATGACGACTACGCCGGCTTCATCTTCGGGTACCAGGACTCGTCGAGTTTCTACGTGGTGATGTGGAAACAGACGGAGCAGACGTACTGGCAGTCCGTCCCCTTTAGGGCCATGGCCACACCCGCCCTGCAGCTCAAGGTCTCTGCCCCGCCCCCGTTAGTTTCGGCTCCTTTCAGTTTGATGTTGCTGATATTTTGCTCTCGTTGCTTCGTGAGCTGATCTTAGTGTCAAGTTGCACGCAGCAGGAATGTGATGGCTTGTTTCGTTGTCAGTCGTTCTTCATGTTGTTTGTTGGTGTTTGGTGGTGCAGTGTTACAGAGACATCACAGCTCTCTGCTGCCATCAGGTGGCAGAAATCAATACAGCGTGCATCACCTGATTCTCAACATTAGTATTCCTCCAGACCAACACATCCAATGACTGAATGAATCTCTGAGTGATTGAACAATGACGTCGTGCTCCTGCAGGCGGTGAAGTCTCGCACCGGACCGGGCGAGTTTCTGCGGAACGCCCTATGGCACACCGGCGACACGGCCGGAGAGGTGACGCTGCTGTGGAAGGACCCTCGCAACGTCGGCTGGAAGGACAAAACCTCATACCGCTGGCAGCTGAGCCACCGGCCTCAGGTCGGATACATCAGGTAGGTACAGTTCAACCAATACTGCAGTACTCTGTGGTACAGATACTGCAGTGCTTAGTGCCTCAGATACTGCGGTACTCTGTGCTGCAGATACTGCAGTACTTTGTAGTGCTATCTCAGTTGCAGCTGTGTCTGTATTGCATCTCTTTTCTTTTTACTGCATTCTTTCCCCTGTGAAACTTCTTTGTGGCTCTGGGGCCCCCCGGGACTCTATTGTACTCATCTCCATGACGACCAGAGCCCTGGCAAAAATCTGCCTCGGCAACCGTTGATATGCAGATCAGACTGAGAGACGCGCAGTAAAAATTTCACATCAAACTGACTGCTGAGTGTGTGATGTGTGTGTGTGACTTCATGTGTTTGATCCGAAACGCAGTTTGTAAAGTTTCATCACGTCGAAGCAGAGAAGTGAAATGAAGAACAGACTGTGAACTCACAGCGTGGACACAAACAGAGACGAGGCTCAGTGCAGCCGATGGCAGCACTGTTTGTGTCCACGTCTTTCATTTTAGTTTTCAAAGACACAAAGGATTAAAGCACCTGAAAAGTTTCTCTTGAAATCAGTTTAACTTTGAGGTTTTGCAAAGTGCAGACTGAAAAGTCTTTACTCACATTCTTCAGTCGTCAGGAGGAGAGAAAGAAAAGAAACGGAGGAGGAGGAGGAGGAGGAGGAGGAGGAGGAGGAGGAGGTCGTCTCTGTAGAAAGACCATTCACCAGAGAGGGGCTGATGTCATTTGTCCTCCTTTCTCTCTCTCTCTCTCTCTCCCTCCCTCTCTCACTGGCTGTGTTCTCTTCAGCTCCTTCAGTTCCTCACAGCTGCTGTTCAGGTTTTATCTGAACTTTTGATGTTTGAATAGAGCCTTTTGGAAACAAGCTATTCATTCTTGTATTTTAAAGAGGTAGTTAACACTTGAACCTTTTTTAGGTGTAAACTGAATTAAATGACTGTGTTTTGATGGAACACGTCAGTGCTGCTGGTAATACCGACTTTCACACCAAACTGATAAAAATCAGCATTTTATGGCTTGAAAATGGCTCAGATGGAAATCTGCTTTATAAAATCAGTTCTGAAAAAGGCGGAGCCAGTGTGACCGTTAGTGGCTGTCTAAGACAAGAACTTTATATTAATGGCAGGTTGTTAACAAGTGTGAGTCTGGCACTGTTTTTCAAAGAGCCTATGTGCTAATTGAGATGCATCATTCACAGTGTCAGCATGTTTTGGTAGCTTGCTAACCTTGCAGCTTGATGACATTTTCTGCTCAGAACTTTCTTGCTGCCGACATTCTGTTTTTTAATTTGCGCGCCTTCGTTCGGACTTGTGCTTTCTGCGGCTGTAGAGGCTCTACCGGGCTGCATCCGTTCCCCTCGGACCCTCATCTGGCTCGGCAGCGCTCGCAGATGACCGGCCATTTTTGTTAGGGTCGGCTTTAGTGTGTCACTGAAATTACGTATCCTAGTGTTAGACCGTACGTGAACGTTTGCTAATATTGGCCTTCTGACTGACGTCACATTACATTACCACTCAGAGGCTGCTCCCATAGAGAGCTCCGGCTTCAGGCAGTGCTGGAGCTGGAGCCAACGGCTCCAACAGGAAGGGCTCGGGACCACCGTGGTCCTCCACCACACTATGAGCCACTCAGGGGACCATGGAGGGGAGAAATCCTCCAACCCAAAACACCGCTCTGAGGCTAAGGTGCTGCGGGACTCTGAGTCGCTCTCCATTTTTCTCTGGCCAGGGGATGTCACTGTCACCGCCGCCCCTCCCTCCTCTCAGAACCAGAATAAAAACACTTTTTGTGCATTTTTCCACATTTCTGAAGTGGGTCGAGTTTGCACTGAACTTGGGGTTTCCTTACACTTTAAGTTGTTCAATCAATCAATCAATCAATCGATCAGATTTATTTTTGTTTAGCCCAAAATCACAAGTTACAGTTTGCTTCAGGGGGCTTCACAGACTGCACAGGTGTGACCTCCTCTGTCCTTAGAGCCTCTGACCAGGTGAGGACAAACTTAAAAACCCTGAACTGATGGAAAGAATCAGGGAGAAATAAGAAACCTGTGAGAGAACCTCAGAGGAGGGAATCCTCTCCCTCGGACAGACAGACCTGCAACAGATGTCACATGTACACAACAACAACAACACAATCACAACGTTGCTGCTACATCTTGGATTCTGAGAGCGTGTAGATCCAGAAGGAGGTGAAGTCCACAAGTTCAGGAGCTCAGTCTGCAGGTCAGACATGAAGTTTATTCATCAAGAAGGTGGTGCACTTCATACAACCAGAGACATGCAAAGTCAGTTAGTCGTGACAGTCTTGTTGTTTCAGTTTCACCACCGAGCAGAGACACGATTCTGATCCCAGAGTTGTGTTTGATGTCTCCATCATGTCTGTTTTCACACTCTGAGGATCCTTATCGAGAGTCTCTGAATGCAGCAACAGATTGTTTGTTTACTCACGCTGCGTGTCCCCATGTCTCGATGTTTCAGGGTGAAGCTGTTTGAGGGGACAGACATGGTGGCGGACTCTGGCGTTGTGATTGACACGAGCATGAGAGGAGGAAGACTTGGTGTCTTCTGTTTCTCTCAGGAAAACATCATCTGGTCCAACCTGCGCTACAGATGTAACGGTACGACCTCTGACCCGAAACACGCAGCAGAACCACAACTCATGAAAGCAGCCGATCACACCGAGTGCAGCCGCTGCAAAAACACCTGGAAGCTCGTCTATAGGAAAACACAGCCAGTACGGCCTTCTCGGCGTGTTCGCCATTGTCCCGTTGTTTCCCCCATTATTCAACAAAACAGGAAGGATGTGCTAAGTAAAGCCCGCCTCCTCCCTCATTCAATTGGCTGCTTCGACCAGAAATGACATTGGCAAGTGGTGCGACTCCGCGTCTTGAACTGAAAAGTTGAAATGATTTGAACTTTTTATGCCTGCCAAAAACGAGCAGAGAGAGAGGAGCGGCCAGCAGGAGGCGCTGTAGGAAAACTCGGTGTGATCAGCCCTTTAGACAAAGACATATTGTCTTTAAACACACCGGCCAATCAATGACCGTCAGGTTTGTTATGGAACTTTATAAATCTTTATGTCAGACTCGATGCCAACTTGTGTTGTTTGTCTGTTGTTGGTCTAAAATTGATTCAGTCTCTTGTTTCCTGTTTCAGACACAGTACCTGAAGACTTCCAGTCTCATCGTAAACAAGTTCTGATGCACATTCAGGTGTGAGAGCTGCAGACAAGCTGTTCACGCACACACACACACGCACACACACACACACACACACAGCCCGAACACCTTTAACTGTAGTCTGAGTGTGTGTATCCGCGTGTGTGTGTATGTGTGTGTGTGTGTGTTAATGAAAGGGAAACTGAGATGTGGACTTCAGGTGTCACAGCAGCAGTCTTCAGAAACACTGATAAGAAGCACCTGAACGCACCTTCAAAGACACACGTGAGCCGTCCAACCTGCAGGTTTCTGCTTCACTGTTTTCTCTCCAGTTATACCGAACGTTTGTCAGAGACGTTCAAAGACACGAGAACATCTGCAGAGCTCACATCCTGAATGCAGCACATCTGTCGCACAAGAGGAAGAACCAAAGAGCAGCGTGTCTTCACATGATGGATGTTTCGTTCAAACTTTTGTCTTTTCATCCGAACGTTTCTGACTCACATGAGTTCAGCTCCGTTCAGTTTAACTGAAGAACAAACTGTTCAGCTCCCACAAACGCTGCTGAGAGCTGCCAAGCTGACGTTCACAGCGGACTCATTTAAATGAAAAGTGGAACTCATGTTTGTGTGTTTATCACATGTACATATGTTTGTTGAAATAAACTCCCCATTCACAACTTTTCCCAAGAGGCTCGTTTTGTTTTTCTGGTTTTCACAATAGAACACTCGTCTGATGCGTCTGTGGAGGATGTTGAAACACACTGAAGTGTGCGGCTGTCAGCGACAATGCCGACATGCTGGAGTTCATCAGGTGTTAGCATGCTAACATTAGCTGGTTCTGTAGGTATTAGTTCATAAACAAGGGTATTGGACACATTTGAATGTTGACCTGATGATGGCGCTGGAGGAAAAGTCAGAATCATTAAAGTTACCAGATTACATCCTGAGGGGAACAAGAACATCTGGAGCACAGATCATCTCAATCCATCCAACTTGTGGAGTTGTTTCACTCTAAACAAAGTGTTGGACAGTCTGACACACACACGCCAGCGTCCATTAAACATGCTGTTAGCTTGAGTAAAGGCGAATCTGCCCTCACTGTCAGCGTCATTTAGTGAGACCCTTTCCATCGCTGCTCTCTGCTGAGCAGCTGGTTGGCTGCCGTCTTCCTTCCCTCCATATTCACCTGCAGGACATCGAGGAGAGCAGATAAGACTGACACTGACTCCTCCCACCACAGACACAAAGACAGGAAATCTTCTGCGGCTTCACCAACGGGACCCGTGTCCTCGTGTTTGCTGCTTGTTACATGAACACACACCTTTTCTTGGATCACTGCGTCACTCTGTCTCAATGTTTTTACATTCTGTGAACTTTTTATTGTGTTTCATGTTTAGGGGTCTTGAGACTTCCTGTTGCTTTTTTGTCTTTCTGATCGCTTATTCTCTCAGTACGCTCACAGTCTGGCTGCTTCTCGTGTGAAACCTACCTGCTGATTAACTGGAGTGTGACTCTGATCACCGTCACACCGTCACAAGTTTTCTTTTGTTGGACCTGAAGGAGCTCCAGACACCTCTCTCTCCTTCTGCCGGGGGGGTAGTGACCCCTGGGCCAGGGAGGCCGGGACGAGTGCAATATTGGAGGGGGGACATGACAACAGTGCACCACATCCCGAGCCTGCCCGACCCCGGGACGAAACACATCACACGGCCTAAAACACACACACACACACACACACACACACACACACAGGAGGAGGGTTACAACCCCACACCGGCGTGGTCACAAGCTACCTGCTGGTGAGTTGATGCACTAAATCAGAAGGATTTTAATGGATCCAACGTCTCCTTTATTAGACGGATGACGGGATCGCCTCCACGTGCAGCTCTGATGGAGGCTCCTTCGTGTCCACATCTGACCCAGAACAACCAGCACACTCGTTTAGCTGATGTGCTTCCTGTCTGACTGCTAAAGTGATGAGCTCTTGTTAGCATGCTGCCTGTCAGAGAATGTGTGTGTGTTAGTAAGACACTGAAACAGCAGCATAGTTTTTTTTCCTAATGTCCAGATGTTTTAACAACACCTGCATCATCTCTCACTGACTCTCCCTTCTCACCTCCTCGGTGAGGCTCACAGTTTGCAACCTCCTAGTGTGGAGAAACAGGAAGTAGCATTCATTTCCTGTCACAGACCTGAAATGAAAGATTCGACCACTGGCAGCGTGAATGAAGCAGTGCTGTGAGGAGCCGCTCAGCGAAACACACTGAGCCTCCATGTCACGCTGCTAACAGGCCGACTAACACAGCGTCAACAAAAACAAGCACGCTTAAATGAAGTCACAGTTTATGTACTGTTAGGGCCTCACAATCCTGGTGCACAACAAATAAACAACACAAAAATGCAAATTGTTCGGATGCAAATATTTCAGATCAAAGCTGTTCACAGTGGCAGTGACACGAGTTAGCAGCAGAAACACAAGAAGACAAATTTGCGAGAGTCTCGACAGCTTCCTGCCTCTTGCTGCCGAGAATGGACGAGAGCTGACGAGAAGCACTGTGCAGACAGACAGACAGACAGACAGACAGACAGACAGACAGACAGGTGGCCGCTACTCTTCCACAAGTAACTATGAAATAATCACAAAGATGTTGTCATGTTGTGTGCTGTTTAAGACTGAGATTCATCTGCTGTGGATGTTACTGCACAACCACAGTGATTGGTAGTTGCCTTTGAAACTTCGGTGAGAGAGCTCAGAAAAATGAAAAGGTTGTTTGTAATGTGATATGAAAAATATTATTGTCATGCAAATGTTCACACAAAAAGAACACGCCCAGTGTGTAAAGGCCTTTAGTGTAATCTCACTCACCAGACAAAGACTAACAGCTTCAGATTAAAGAGAGAAATTATTTCTTCATCAGGTTTTGTATGTGTGTGTGTGTGTGTGTGTGTGTGTGTGTGTTTCAGTGGTTGTTTTTTTTTACTGGAGTTCAGTTGTAACTTGTTTAGTTGTAACTTGTAGAGGTGTAATTTATTCAGTGGTAACTTGTTTTAGTGTAATTTGTTAAGTCTGAACCTGTTCAGGTGTAATTTATTCCATTTTAACTTGTTCAGCCGTAACTTGTTTAGGTGTAATTTATTGAATTGTAACTTGTTCCAGTGGAGTTTGTTCATTTGTAACGTGTTTAGTTGTAATTTAATGCACAGATATTTAGAGTCTGCCAGGTTTACATGAGGGTTAGCAGCTTCCACTTTAAAGTCTCGTGACTTTGCCTGGTTAACTTTTGCTTCATTCTGTGCTTCTGTACATATCCCATTGAAACCTGTCCTTATTAAAACCATCTGTGCTTTCATTGCTTATTGTACAGACGTCCTGTCACACTTTCCATATTGCACACCATGATTACTGTTCTTTGTAAGGGTCTGTTTACTCCATACGTAGATACTCTTCTCATCAGTGTGTTTTTGTTGGCCTTTTATGGGTTTTTGAGAATCAGTGAGTTTACCGCTTCCTCTAATTAATTCAATTCCGGTAGAGACATTTCTTTTTCTGACCTCACTTTCCACCCTAGTCATTACAGTCTGTTTCTCAAGCATTCTAAAACAAAAGGAGCCTGCACTATCGTCATTGCCCGCACTGATTCCTCCTTTTGCCCATATAAAGCTGTGATTAGATACATACGCCTCAGGTCTTCTTTTAATTCCACACCTCTCTTTCTGACCCCAGGCAATAATCCAATGTCAAAAATCTGGTTTCTTCAGCAATTTAAAAGAGTTCTTCTGCAGTGCAATCTCTCACCTCAACACTATTCAGGCCACTCGTTTAGGATAGGTGCTGCTGCCTCAGCCGCCATGCAAGGCATCTCCTCTGCGTCTCTTCAGCAACTGGGCGCTGGTCTTCTACTGCTTATTCCTCCGACATTCGTCCAGACTCTTCCTCTGTATTGGCTGCTCAAAGATCTCTGAAACCTTGATAACAGCGTAAGTCATGCATATCTCTGGTGGTGGTTCACATGCTCGGTCCTTAATCATCCCATCTTCATGACACTCTCCTGTACCTGACACCCCTGCATCTACAGCATATCCCCTGCAGCATTATCAGCCTTTTCCCCTGCATCTATAGCATTTCCTCTGAATCATGATCAATCATTTTCCTCTGCATTTCTTGTTCTTTTATATGCTGTATAAATTGATTCTTATGAATATGTGCATTACCCTTTTCTTCATTGTTTTAGCGGAGCTTAATCAGGTATGATATACCTTTACTTTAGGGGGAAGTTGTCTTTTCAGAGGAAGCATCCACCAAGCCACTTCCTGGATGATCTTCCTGTGGGGACGACTTTTCTGAGCACAATAAACTTGATCTCATGTCAAACCTGTCATTCTCTCTTCTCTTACTAGTCTATCCTGATTGAAATATATCTGTATGCATACTTTTAAACATTGTGAACGTCCACCTTTCAAATGAAATGATTTATTATTTGTTAAATAAACGTTGTTGAACATATAAAACAAACTGATAACTGATTAGTTAAACTTCAGTTAAATTATTCTGAGAAAACGTATTTATGTTCCCGAACTGTCCCATCTTTCTGTAGATTAGTTTAATATGTACAGATAAAGTAAAACAACTGGTTGTTGAATGTTAACCAATAAGCTGTTTAATTGTTACAAAACCTGAGTCATGACCCAGTCCATACATCATCTACCAAACATAAAATGTTCTAATAAATTAAAAAATGCCAACCCATGTTGTGCGTCAGTCTTGTACAACCAGTTTAAAAATGACATTCCATATTGAACAGAAGCCTGCAGCCTGGAACATATAGTTTACTACGTGCTTCCAAACACTGAATCTCTATTAATAATGCATCTAAATATAGATACACCTATGCTTTGCTCTCCTTGAAATGCCACTCAAAACGGAATGAAATATTTATTCACCTCGACTGTTTGTGCATCTAAAAACAGACTCAGACTGACTCAAGTCGGCCTAACCCTGAAGCACTTTCACTTGTGTTTTCTTCGTAAAAATCCATACGTACTATATGTATTAGTGGTGTTTTGCATCTTTATCAGTAAGTTTCTTTACTGAGGATTATATTAGCTTCGGGAGAACTTCCCATACCAGAGTTCATTTCTGAGAAGAAGGTCATAAATCACAGGGTTTGCTCCGGCCCCGCCTGCACTCTGATCCCTTGCTGGGACATTAGGTGTAGGTCCCACTTATGAGTTCTTATGAGAAAGCATTTCTCTAATTGACAATGAGGGCATGAATACATCTAAAAAAAAGAAGCCTGGCTTTATGTTCAGAGAAAGAAGCCCACAGGTTATAATTCACCCATTTTGACAGACAAGGCTGTGATGGATTTAACATGGTGTCCTTCCAGATCTTCAGAGGTTCACAGAGGTTAGCATACTGAAGCTGCACTCACTGCCTTTTTAATTCAAATAACAGTTGTGCCGTGTACCGTGCGTTCTTGTTAAATACAGACTCCATAGGATGAAAATAGTCCTAACATGGCCAGACACTGGAAGCCTTAATGTGGAGTCACAGAGGAAACACAGCTCAGCTCTGTTATTAACGTGCTCTGCCCGTCTCGGACACGTTGGCCATTTCTGTGATGTCACGGAGCAATGACGGAGGATGCAATAAAACACAGAGCCTGGAAGCTCCACTTATTACAATTAATAATTCATATGACTGCATTAACTTGGTGAAATCCACAATTTCACATGGCGGCAGTGTGCGTCCGTGCGTGCGTGCGTGCGTGCGTGCGTGCGTGCGTGCGTGCGTGCGTGCGTGCGTGCAAGGGCTGGGAATCGAAAAGCCTTGTTACAGCCAAAGAAGACTGCAGCAAGTGCACGGCCATGGATAATAAAGTGAATATGTTGATGTTGAATGATGAGCGTCTCCTTGTTTTGTGTATGAGCACAGCGCTCACAGAACGTTTTTAAGATACATACAAATTTTGTGCAACATACTGAGATCT
>JAQLOL010000025.1:254987-265626 GCA_029783665.1 Naso thynnoides | reverse complement strand
TGAAGATATCGTGACAGTCTTCACTGATGGAGGCTGTGATGATATTAAGGAGTGGACGTGTGTTCTTGTTGCTCACATGATGGAGAAAAGCTGCAGCTGCTCTCTCCACTTTAATTCTGTGTTCTTTTTAGAACTTCAGTTCTGCTGCAGCTTGAGTCTGTGTTGATCAAGAACATGTTAAAAAACATAAGTAACATTAATGGTGGAGTCAGCAGAATTTTACTAAAAAATAAAACACAGACATATATAAAACTAACGCTGCTCAGTCATCACTTCTGTGTCTCTGTATATGTGTGTTGATGACTGTGTATGGAGATACGGTGCTCTGCCTGTATTTTGATGTGTTGGCTGACTCAGGACGAGTGACCGTAAAGAACGATGTGGATGGGCAATCAATTTTTAAGTAATGATAGCGCGACCGCACTTCTCCGAGGCGTAGATGCCGTGTCCGCAGTAAACTGGTGCATTTCCCCCAGCCAATGACAGTGCACAGGTGAGGTTGAGAGCAGCGGAGCACAGCTACTGGATGGAGAAAGTTATGAATGTGGATGAAGAGCAAAGAAAAGGAAATACAGCTCTAGTGAGCGAGCAGATAAAACTTGTTCCAGAGCGAGAGAGAGTCTCAGTTTGGCTTCCAGCCGTTTTGGAGCACTGAAGGAGAGGCTGGGAGGAGCCATGCAGAGTTGGGCTGCTTTGTGATGGACAGGTGGGTGCTAAACACTGGGGTTAGCTTGTTAGCTTGTTAAACTATCGACTTCTCCATTAAACAAATATAATATTCCAATGAAGCTTGTTGTGTAAGGTTAGGTAAGAGGTATAGCAGTACATGTAGTACACGCTAAGTTACGATAGTAAAGGTGCATTGAGCTGGGAGGAGGGGCCAGTTTGAATGTTATGTTTACAAATGTTACTGACTCCACCTTTAAGATGATTGTTGAATTAATTCCATCAATGACTTCTCAAAACGTTTTATTGCGCTAGCACACTTGAACATTTCTCATCTGTTTTGTTATTGCTTTCATTATATCGTTGTTGGTATTTTGTTGTTTTGTTGTTTGTAGATTTTGACGTGTCTGGTTTTATCGCCCTTGTAAAAGTGTTTTTGTGGATTCAATCATGTCAAACACTTTGCAACACTGAAGTTTGTTTCCTGTTTCTGATGCACATTTCCTCTGTTCGGCTCACATTCTTTTTCTTTAGACTTTTCTCATCCTTGTGACTGAGGATGAGTGAACGTTTGTTTACCTTCAGAGTCAGACCTGTGTTTGTTTATTGTGTGACAGACAGGTGACTGAAGTTATAACTTCCTGTCTTCCAGCAGGCGTGTGCTCGGCTGCAGGTCTGGGTGTGGACGACCTGCGCAGGTTGTGCATTGTGCGCCTAAGCTTCGTCAAAGGTTGGGGGAGTGATTACCCGCGTCGGAGCATCAAGGACACCCCCTGCTGGTTGGAGGTTCATCTGCACCGAGCACTGCAGCTGCTGGACCAGGTGCTGCACATGCTGCCACCACGAGAACACACACTCTGACATGCTGCAGCAACTGTGTGTGTGTGTGTGTGTGTGTAGAGGATTCATGCACTTCTGAAAACAGAAGCTGTCACATGATCAGTAGCTGATACCACCTGACAGGATTTATAAGCTCCACCCACATCCTCCTCCTCCACACAGTGAAAACAGACACGCCGCAGCTCATTTGTCGGTCCCACAAAGCTTCAGACAATCAGCCAACCACAGCGTCACTTCCTCCTGTCACTCAGATGAGTTTCTGTGGATACCAGCATCCAGTCTCACATTCAGGGTCGGGTCCTAAAATACCAAACATTTTCTCCCTGAAACTTTTCTCTGCTCATTGATAGTCTGGCTTTTTTGGGGTTTTTTTTGTTGTTTTTTTTTTAGATTTCTGTCTTTCATCTGTTTTGAATGCCCTTCTAACTTTTTTTCATTAAAAGTGAAATTTTTATCAGCAACATTTTTGGACCAAATAATTCAGGCCAACATGGATGAATTTATTGTCCTAACGGGCCACTGCAGTTACTGCAGTTTCACTGAACTGTTTCATTTGTGAGCATCAGGTGAAGGTACATGAAAGGTCCCTTGAGTATTTTCCTGCGTTTAGATCAGGTTGCATATTTTCTCTTGTACTTTTGAATCCACCTGGGTGAGGTATGCATTATTAAGAGCGATTGGCCCACATGGCTCCCCCCAGTCTCCTCCTCTTTGCCCATTTTTGGAGAAGTGGGAAGTTTGACAGAATCCGAGGCAGACGGAGCTTCGCTTCGCAGTGATTCTTCAGAAAGCTATGGGTGATGCCACAGAGACTGTCTCCTTGTTTTATACAGTCTGTGTTTGCTTACCAGCTAGCTGCACCATCAGAGATGTAGGCTGCCTGCAGGTAAAGCTCAGGGCATAGAAACCGTTGTTGAAGCTACTAGTGTGTCCACATGTTGGTGAGTCCCTGTGTCCCTCAGTCAGAGGACATCACACTGACTTTGGACAGTGGACACACGTGGTGGTCCATAGTGGATTCTTCGTGTCTCAGCTCTCAGCACACTCTCCCTCCCAGTCTGAGTAGCTGGTTGGTATTTAAAACCTCACTGGAAGTGACACATCAAGGGCTTTTTATTCCCTGCCTTCTGTCTTTGAGAAAAGCATAAAAATGTCCCAGAAATACTTTTGAAGGGAAAGAAGAACAAAGGAAAATGAAAAATGTTTCCATGTTGAACTTACAAAGGCCAGCAGAGTCATTTTGCTGTTTAATGCTGTTATCATGGAAAACACTGTGGGCCCAGTTCAGTGTCGGCACTGGTCCAGTTTAACAAGGCCCGACTTCCTTCACACACAAACTCAGATCTGTCCAACACATTTATTTCCAACTCTTTGTTTCCATGAGCACCTGTGGAGTTCCTCAGAGCTCCAATCTGGGTCCAGTCTTCTTCTCTTCCTGAATGCTCCCATCAGGTCTCATCTTTATCATCGTCATCGTCATCATCATCATCGCTGTGCTGATGACGTCCAGCTTTATGTGTTTATATCAAAGCCAGAGGACTTTCTCTGATCGTAGCCTCGATGGTTTTGTCACATGACATAAACATGTTTTGGTAGTTTGGGTGAACTGACCCTTTACAAATCCAAACCTCTACCTGCTTTAACATGTTGTTGCATGTTATTATTAGTATTTATTTTGATTATCTGCCAAAGAATTATTTCCTGTTTTTAATTACATTATATTCTGTCTACTCTGTGATTTAGGTTATTTTTTAACGTCGTTATGCTTGTTGGGTTTTTTTAACCTTTAAAAGACTTTTATACTGAAAGGGTCTGTAACGGCAACTACTGCTTGTTACTCAGAATGAAGATTTTCTAATGAAGACAATCACCTTCTTAACGTGTCTTTTTTTTGCCTCTTGTTTCAGAAGCTCGTCGGTGCTTTGCAACGCAACACATGTAACTCATACTTGTTAATAATAGCAAAGTAATAAATTTATTGACTTAATCTCAGTCTTTATTTTTTGGATGTTATCTTTATTTTTTATTTTCTCTCTGACTTAATGTCATCATTTTCTCAGAATGATTATAAAATCAATCAGAAAAACTTTTGACAACAGATTTAAGTCTTCATCAATCCACATGAAGAAGAAAGCATTAATATCTTTGTTTTATGCTGCAGCACTTAAGTGACTTTCTGCAAGTTTACAGCTTGGATTTGCAGTTTGTTTTTAATAAATGTGGGTTTATTTTAAACATGAGGGAGCATGTGGGAAGAGACAGACTTAGTTCAAACAGTCTTCCTGTTTAATCACTGTGAGAATAATTCACTTAAAGTGTTTGTAAAGAATTCAAAGTGAACTGGGACACATCTGTTAGCTGCTGTTCAGCCTGGTCTCCACTGGGTGGCAGCAATGAGCCAGAAACACTCGAGAGTTTAGACAGAAGAAGTTGTTGTTTCTTCCTGCTGCTACGGCTTTTACTACTAGGCTACTCCTGATACTACATCCAGCCTACGATTACTACTCCAGTCCGTGCAGATAGTACTTTGCTATCGTTCACACTTGGGATCCATACAAGAGAAAAATAAAAAAACTAAGATGTGTTCATGTAAGATACTATTCTTTTGTATTTGACTCTTTCACTAATTGAAAATTATTTACAAAAAAAGACAAGAATCACTCTGTCCAACAAACTCTGAAGCCCTGAAATAATCACGTTCACGACAAGAACAGGCAGCAAATATTCACTTAAAGAAACTTTTTGTCGTTTTTTCTTCAATTATAAACACAAATAGTTTCTAATTCATTTCCTGTTGATCAAAAAATAAAAGAACCTTGTTCCTGTTTTTCAGAAAACTTGTTTTTTTCCTGAGCTTTCAAATGAACCTCATGGTCTTTTTCAGCTTTGCTGTGAGCTCAGCTCATAAGTGGACTTTGAAACTGTGAATTTAGATTTATTGTCAAAACATTTTTTAAAACCAAAGATAATGTCCATCCAGATATTCACTAAATTAAAAACAGGATTTTTCCCTCAGAGGAAACGGGAGCCGCTGGCTTGATGCTGCTTTGGTCAGTTTGTTTGTTTGTGTATTTGTTTTGGTGTGATGTCGGTGAAGCTGAACACAAAACAGACTGAGGCAGCAGTGACCAGCAGCTCCAGTGTTTATGATGAACAGTTCTGTCAGAAGAGTCTGCAGGCTGCGATGGATGAACGGCCTCAGTTTCCCATCAGGAAGGCTTCACTAACAGCCATTTTAGAAACAACAACCAAAAACTGTACATGCAGTGTTTTCCTAAACTGCTACTGATTTTTTGGGGAGGTTAATGTGACCTGCTGACCTCGCCCACAGCCGTTCATCACTGGTGCTCCTGCTGCGTCTTCATCCCGGGACGTGCAGACCGCCATCGACTTCAGTGCAGGTGGCATTGTACCAGCCCACTGCAGGAAGTCTGAACTGTCCCTGTGAGGTGTCACTGAGCCGTCTACTTACAGTATAATATGAGTTATTGGTTTTTTACTTTATATTTATTTCATAACTTTTTCCCCATGTGTATCTGTTCCTGGATTGCATGAACTTTCCTGTGAACTCTGAGGTAGCCGTGTCATGTGACATGTGTGGCGCAGCGGAGAGGAAACAGCTGGTAGTGTGTGACTGTTAAACTGCTGATGCATCATAAATAAAACAGCATCATAGTTTGTCTGAAAAAAAACAGATGCAGGCCACAAACATTTCTTGTTTTTGTTGCTCATTGAAGGCGCCAAACAGTTCACACAGTGTGTGTTTGAAAAGTTTAAATGTTCATGTTCGCCCTCTCATTGGTTACAAATCAGTGACGCCGCCGCAATTCCAGCCAATCGTAGAGGAGCGTCATGCATAAGAAGATGTGGAGGGCAGGACTTACAGAGTGGATCACCTTCGAACCAATCAGAGACCAGGATCTAAAAACATGAATATTCATTAGCGGGGGCGTGGTCTCCCTGTGGAGGTCGGGCGCGAGCGAACATGGAGGTTTAATGACCGCCTGCTAAACGCCCGAGGAGGCAGAGCCCGCGCTTCACCGAGCCGCACTTTGTTGGCGCTTTTCCTTTGTTCCGGTTGGTTTCTGCGCTCTGCTCGGGCGGCAGCATGGACATGAAGAAGAGGGTCGGCCTGGAGCTCGGGACCAGGAGCCCCGCCGAGGTGGGTAGCAGCAGCGCCGACTCTCACGGATTTATTTCCCCAAGAACTCGGTGACGGATGCGGAGTGACGATGCTGAAAACACCGAGCCGCAGCGGGCGTCGAGCTTCCTCCGCCTGACTTGTACGGTTTCCTCCTCCGACACCGTGACCCGCAGCTCCAACATGGAGGAAAGTCCTCCGGCGGCTCCCCGGAGCGCCGTGCGCCGCCCGTGCGGACTCCCCGTAGCTTCGCGTTAGCCTCCTCCAGTTAGCATCCAGGCTAACGGCTAACCTCCGACCCCTCTGCGGTCGGGATTATGTCGGTGATGGTCGGCGGCCGAACTCTGCCTTGTTCGCCGGAGTATGTTCGTGTGCTTCCGGTACATTTGTGTGCTTACTGCGCTGCCGACCGGCTTCCATTTTAACGTTCGCCGTTAGATGCGGTTCGTTGGCCGTGTGTGAAATGTGATGGCGCGGCGGACCAGACTCCGTCCTGAAAGCTCGCAGTTTGAGCTGCTGTCGCCGTCACACCAACGTGTTTCCGGCTCCGACACGATTTAAATCACTTTGTCACTTTTTCGGATGACGGCGGACACTTCGGCCTACACGTAACATTACGGCAGTCAACACCAGCCGTAACGTAGAGAAGGTGATAACCGTGGCTCCTCAGGTCCCGCCCACTCCGGCGTGGTTTGCCGCTGTTACGTCAGATTACGGCGGCAACAATCGTTAATCGTGTAAATAGTGAAACAGCTGACGTAACGTTGCGTGCAGTTGTGACTGTGGCGGTTTAACCGGAAGAGGTGAGAAAAGTTACGTCAACGGAAACAGATCTGGACGTTAAAAAGCAGTCTGGTGCCATCGTCGCTTGTCTGGACCTCTTCCCGCCCGTTTCTCGAACACATCCGGCTCTTTGGTCCACGTACCGGAATCAGTGCAGGTGTGTTTCCTGTTGTTGTGTCGCCACGTTCAGACAGCTGCAGCTCCCTGAGGCCAATAAGCACTTTTCTCTGTTGGCTGCTGTTACTGGGCGGCAGGTGGGGCACAGGTGGGGTACAGGTGGGGCACGGGTGGGGCACGGGTGGGGCACAGGTGGGGCACGGGTGGGGTACGGGTGGGGTACAGGTGGGGCACAGGTGGGGCACAGTTGGGGCACAGGTGGGGCACAGATGGGGTACAGGTGGGGTACAGGTGGGGTACAGGTGCGGCACAGGTGGGGCACGGGTGGGGCACAGGTGTGCTCTGGTCACATGGTCTCTTGCTGCTGTGCTCAGGTGGTGGAGCTGGTGGTGGATAACTGTGCCTCCAGCGATGGACACGTTGAAGGTGTGACGGACGAGTACGCGGAGCTGGAGATCCTCAGTATGGTGAACGTCGGCCTCACGTCGCTCTCCAAACTGCCCTCTCTGCCCAAACTACGCAAGGTCAGTCCTGCACTTCCTGTTCCCACAATGCAACGCTGTGTTCTCGGTCAGTTGTCTTCCCCCGGTGTGTGATGTCTGTGACAGCTGTGTGTGTCTGTGTCTCAGTTGGAAGTGAGTGATAACACCATCTCTGGCGGTTTGGAGACGCTGGTGGAGAAATGTCCCAACCTGACGCACCTGAACCTGAGCGGGAACAAGATCAAAGAGCTGAGCAGCGTCGAGGTTCTGGTGAGTCCCCTTCACGTCTGCCGCCGTGTTTGTGCGTGGCGATCGGGCCGACTCGTGGTAAGTGTTGATGAACTCTGCTGCCGTCCTGAAGCGTGACAGGTCTTCCGTCCAAACTCGGACGCCTTCCTGATTTATGGTGAAACCTCTGACCTGTTGCCGAAGTGTCGACTCAAACAAAGCAGAGTGGCTCCCGTCAGCCTGGCGTCACCTTTCCGTCTGTCCCGCTCCCAGGAAGTTCTGTTTCATGAGGGGTCATGGGTTTGAGCTGGATCCTGCTCAGTCTGCTGGTCCAGGCGAGGGCGGTGTCTGATGCTGGTCCAGGCGAGGGCGGTGTCTGATGCTGGGATGCTCTTGTTGTGTAATCTCAGCTCGTATTTGTGGAGCTTTTTTAATGTTCCAGCTTCATATTTTAATTTGACAGCTCAGTTTAAACGTTGGATTTCTCGGCTGTGGTCGATGTGGTGAGAATCTGTGGCGCCGTCGTCGTCAGTCAGACGGTCGGTGGATCGATGTGCGGGTTTGAGTGCTCGGGTTATGCAGCGTGTTCACATGGAATAAAGCAGATGTGCATCATTCTGATCTGTGATCAGATTAATCTGGCTCCACATTGTTCCCACCAGGACTTTCACAATAAGAGCACCTTTATTTCAGCCTTCAGGTGAAGGTTCAGCCACAGTGTCATCGTGTATGTTTAAGCTCACAGCGTTGGCTCTTTGTCTCTGTGTGGTGACACGGTGTTGTTCACTCGTCTGCTCTGCAGCAGAACCTGAAGAACCTGAAGTGTCTGGACCTTTACAGCTGTGAGGTGTCCACGCTGGACGACTACAGAGAGAGCGTCTTTGAGCTGCTGCCTCAGCTCACGTATCTGGACGGATACGATCAGGAGGACAACGAGGTGCCCGACTCTGAGGCTGAAAACGGTGAGCCTGCCACACCACCGTCGCTTTGTCTGTACAACCAGGAAATACACGACGCAGCAGCAGAGGGCTTCGTAAGACTGTCACCATGGTGACGGGTCCACAGAGACACGAGTGGTCCAGCTTCCTTTGAACACGGGAATGTTTGTCTGTGTGGAATCTGAAACGATGACATTAGTCGACACTTGTACGCCAGTGTATCAGGAACTGACACAAACACAAACAGCAGCCTATAGATGCATTAGCATTAGCATTAGCATGCTACACTCACAGGTCAGCATAATGCTCGAGCGTTAGCTTGTAACAGCGGTAGAAACAAACATTCAGCAGAAACGCAGTGAAAAATAACCACATCCCATCAGATTAACGACACGTGTCTTATGAGTCGATTAAGAAACTCACAGCCGCTCATAATAACACGAGCTGGAGTAAAGGACCCCAGTCCTCGCTGAGTCATCCTAGCTGATGCCTGTCCATTTTTCCTAATTTCCCTCGCCAATACTGCCCCCTGTGGGAATTCAGTACGCAAACAGAACACCACACACACACACACCTGCGCTGAAACACTCCAACTATTAATGTGAAATATCGTGTGTGTGTTAGATGAAAAATCAATGTTTTGATGTTTTGCTCCAGATGATGATGATGAAGCTGGTCCACCTGGAGACGACGATGAGGAGGATGAGGATGATGAGGAAGGCTCTGAAGGGGAAGAGGTGGGCCTGTCGTACCTGATGAAGGAGGGAATCCAGGTGAGGCTGCAGCTGCTGATGTGCTTTGTGTCGACAGTTTTTATTGGTTCACTAACGTGTTTGTTCTTCCTGTCAGGATGAGGAAGACGATGGAGACTATGTTGAAGAAGAGGAGGAGGACGAGGAGGACGAGGAGGAGGAGGAAGATGGAGGTTTGTGTTTGAGTCTTTGTGTTTCTGTAGCTCCGAGTGTTTCCGTGACAGTACGAGTTGCTGTTTTACAAAGAGGAAGTGATGTCGTTCAGACAAAGTGACAGCAGTCCGACCGCCAGCCGAGCTGAAGCAAATCGTTCTCGCCGTGTCTGACGGGTTCTCCTGCTCTGGAAACGTGACGCGCTGAAAGACGCTGAGACTGACGAAGTCGTTTCATCGTGCAAAGTTTCTGCAGCATTCAGCAAAGAACCCGTCGTTTCACAACGTTCTCGAACGGCTCTTTAGTCTCGATGCCTCGGCGTCACTGATGGAACTTTAGCGAACGTGTTGGATTTGTGAGGGGGGTGCGTGTGTGTGTGTGTGTGTGTGCGTGTGTGTGTGTGTGTGTGTGTGTGTGCGTGTGTGTGTGTGTGCATGCCGCACGGGGAACAGTAAACAGGAGGTCAGGTGACACAGACACGCCGGGGCGTAAAACATGGAACGGTCCCACCTGCCGTGTCTTGGTCGTTGGCTGGCAGGCGATGGAAACCTTCAGCGCTGGAACGCACGAGGCTGCGTGCGGCACATTGCAAACACCGACGCTGTTTGTCAAATGTACGCCACAAAAAATATCCAGATTTACGGGGCGCCCGGTGGCTCAGTTGGTAGAGCAGGGTTCCATGTACAGAGGCTGTGTCCTCGCCGCAGCGGCCACAGGTTCGATTCCACCTGTGGCCCTTTGCTGCAGGTCATTCCCCCTCTCTCTCCTCTGCTTCCTGTCCACTCTTCAGCTGTCCTGTATATAAAGGCACAAAAAAACCCCAAAAATCTTTAAAACAATCTGCAGATGTATAAAACCTGGCGACGCCTGTTTGTGCTCAACCTCCTTTTATAAATCCCAAGTCAAATTGAAAAAGTGTGCAGGTGGATCAGCCCCGTGTCCCGCCCTCTCGCCGCCCACACCCAACCATCAACGCTCAGCACAAAGAACCTCATGGGTGTTACGACACGAAATGAGCCGCTGATCTCTGGTCCGTCCAGTGACTCACACACACTCACACACACAGGGAGTGAGAGATTTTTCTCACTCAGGAAACGTCCAGCTCAGTGTTTTGAGGTGGACGTTAAAACACATTTTCAGTTCTTTATGTTGTCCTCCCACAGTGCGAGGAGAGAGAGTAACACATTCATCAGCATTACACACGTGCAGCAGCGCACTATTCATCCGCTCACAGCGATCGCACCGATTCACCTGCACAAATGATCGTGACCGAAGTGAAAAAAGGAAGTGTGAAGCGTAAACACGTCTTAACGTGTTGAAGGTTTGTTGCGGTGATCTTGGCTGAGTTAAGCTGAGGACTCATGACGACGAGATGTTGTGTCACGATTGTGTGAGAGCTTCACTGACTCTGATCGTTGAAACATACGTGCAGGTGATGAAGTGGTGAGGAGTCTGAAGAGGGCAGCCTGTGTGTGTGTGTGTGTGTGTGTGTGTGTGTGTGTGTGTGTGTGTGTGTGTGTGTGTGTGTGTGTGTGTGTG
>JAQLOL010000025.1:226023-236340 GCA_029783665.1 Naso thynnoides | reverse complement strand
AGGAACAAGTGTGTTCCTGTATGTGCTTTGCACGTCCAACAGACAAAATATTTGTTCAACTTTAAATGACTCGGAGCACATTCAAACCATAAGACATTAACATGAACTCCACTGTCACCTTCAGTCGAGACTCACTGCATTAATAATAATGATCCAATAATATAATTTTAATAGACTAGTCTGCATATTGAGTATTTATTATATTTTGATGCACATAATTCTGAAGCTGAGTGTAAAAATCTTCAGTTTGATTGCAGTCCTTTTTCACACTTGATCAAATCCTAAACTTACTGCTTTCCTGTTATTTAATTTAAACTCATATCTGAACAAACTCTCAAATAGGTTCATTCATTCATTCATTTGTTCATTCGTCCATTTGTGTCATTGGTTGGTTGGTTCATTCATTCATTTGTTCATTTGTTTGTTCATTCATTCGTTCATTCATTCATTCATTCGTTTCTTCATTCGTTTGTTCATTCATTCATTTGTTTATTCATTTGTTCGTTCATTCATTAATTCATTCATTTGTTCGTTTGTTTCTTAATTCATTTGTTCGTTCATTCATTTGTTAATTAATTTGTTTGTTCATTTGTCCATTTTTTTGTTTGTTCATTCATTCATTCATTTGTTCATTCATTCGTTTGTTTGTTCGTACGTTCATTCATTCATTAGTTCATCCATTTTTTGTACATTTGTTCGTTCATTCATTCATTCATGTGTCCATTCATTTGTTTGTTCATTCGTTCCTCCATTTGTTCGTTTATTCATTCATTCATTCATTCATTCAGTCATTCGTTCGTTCATTCATCCATTTGTTAGTTTATTTGTTTGTTCGTTCATTCATTCATTTTGAAGACTTGAAAGTTTTTTTCTGTTTAACTCTCTGATGTCAGTAAACTCATTCAAACGTTTCCTGATACGGTGGTTCAGCCTCTCTTTAGATCCTAAAAAAAATTCAGACAGCTGATCTAAGAATTTTTTTTCAGTCAATCATCAATAATGACACAGAAAGCCAATATGGAAAGAGGTTATATTTTCCTGATGCAAGTCAAATTAAAGTGAAAGAAAGGTCAGCAGGACAGAGGCAAATACAGCAAAATACACAATTAGTAGTAATACACACAGTAGTTAAAAAATATTCATCCATCTTAGTTTGACATCTGTTTTTAAAATTTGGCAATCAAAGCTTCCTCTGCAGTGACACAGTGACCCACCAGTGGGCCACGCCCCACAGATTGCTATTCCAGTGGCTTTGCTTATGCAATTTGGTTCTGCTGCCACCTGCTGGTCTGTCTGCTCATTGCAGAGACACCTCAGAGTCAAACACTTCAGGTGGACACATTTTTCAAATCTTCATTTCCTCACGGTGGAAACTTTCTAAGATGCAGTTTGTGGTGAGAACAGTTTACCATCTCATTAGGCGTACTTATGGTCTGAACACATGATCACATGTTTGTTTGACAGCTCTGAATTGTTGACGAGCTGCAGCTCTAAGCTTCAGTGTGAAACTGTAAATGTTCCTGCTGATGAAGAAAAAGACACGTAGCATGGAGCATAAATCACATTCTGTATTCAGGACAGTGTGACGAAATTATGCTCCATCATCGTCTGCAAACCTTGTGGTACAGACAAACTCTTTGAAATACAACATTTTGTTTCACATACACAGTTGAACTAATACATGACTTAAAAGCTGCTAAATCTGATAACCTGAGTATAAAAACATCAAGGTGTATTAACGTCTGCCTTGAGGAAATTCATACAGCTGAACACAAACATCTTAGTTACTGCTGTGTAACAACCATCACCACTTTAATTTCAGTTTTTGTACCATCCCTCCATGTGAAACTATGCAACTATAATTATTATATGATTATTAAATCTGATGATTCAAGTGGAGGAGATGTTTAATAACACACCACAGAATAAAAGGAAAAACAAAGGGAACATGAAGTGAACAGTGAAAGCATCAAAGACCCTCCTTCATACAAACAATCACAATATTTCCTCTCACATCCTTTGAAAACACACGACTCCGGTTTTAGAAACCTCAACATAAATTTCTACTCTTGTAAAATAATAAATTTAGTTTGGAAAAGTGGAAACGGACAGAGAACATTATGGCTCACAATACCATAACAATAAAACACCAACTGAAGTCTTTCACGCACTCAGCTGGTATTATTGATTACTAATTATGACATCACTTATTTTTCCATCCTTACTCAGGGCCATCTCTGATATGCTCCCATCTGATTGGCTGTCACACACAGAGTTTTCCACTGATGCCTATTCTCTGTCTGGCCTGATGGGTACGCTACAGCCTGTGGACACTTCACTTTCTGTGGGCGCAGTAACTGATGTTGAGGTCAGCATGTGTCCTTTAATCCGACTAATCGGGCGCTCTCCTCCCACAGCTTCTTCGCCACAACGTCATCGCGCCCCTCTGGAGCCACTTCCTTCTCTGCACAGTCACTGAAACAAACACAAACAAACCTGCTTGTGTGAATTGTGAGGACTTCGCTGATTTACACGAGTTCCTGGAGGCTGACGCCAACTTAAAGGGATAGTTGAGTATTTTTGAAGTGGGTTGTATGAGGTACTTATGTCTGTCTTTGACCTTCTGCCAGACAGATGTCTATTATGCTAACTACACGAGTGTGCAGTAATATTAAAAGGAATATGGTTGAGAAAATGTAGTGTCAAAATAAACGGCTGTCTGGCAGCAAACTAAAGCGGTGAAAAAATGCTAAATTTAGTGTACAGTTGAACAGATATTATTTTTTTAGGTAATCATTTATGTATATGGCTAAAAAGTGTTGGCCCTGTCTGCAACAGTACGATGCTGACTTTAGCTGCAGAGAATTCTCCTCCTTCTCCTAAAAGTGAAGAGAAGGTCACACACTGACTCTGCATAACAACTTCACCCTAACCCTAACCACACTGCAAACATACTGAACTGTCCCTTTAAAACATAAGCCGAAGCTCGCTGCCCCTTTCAAAGCAACACACTGTGGAGGCTGTGTCCTATTAGTGAGCGAGCTTCACTCACACTTACTGCTAGTTAGTAAAATATCTCTTGGTTTAGTTTTTGTTGTGCTGTCTGTAACTTTCCTTTTGTCAGGTCTCCCTTGAAAAAGATCTTGCTTGTGATATTGTTAAATAAATGAACGAGTTAAGTAGTAAACAGATCTCTTTCTGTTTTAAGGGTCAAAATTTAAAAACACTGAAGAATGTTAGTTCAAGTGTGACGCTGTGGGACAGAGGAACAAGTCTGTGTATCAAACAGGCACAGTTGTAGGGATGCATAGACTTATAAGATTTGAATTTTTGAGAAATTAATCCATGTGCACAGGGGATGTGCGTGCCACAACCTTGTGCAGACCACAGACATGTAATATACTGGTGCAGAATTTGTCATTAATGCACATAGACAAACAGTCACAGTGTAAGCATACTGGGTTAAAACCTGTTTTTTTCAAATGGATGAGAAGATAAATGAATGATCTGTTGTCAGTTTACGGTAGGATTACACCTTGTCACTGCATTACGGGAGAACACACACATTATAAACTCTTTGGCATTCAACTGTGATCACAGATAAACCAGAGATATGAAGAATTTGACTAAAGCTGTCAGATTCAAAGAGGTGGAGATGAGTTTGAAGTTTGAATGAAGTTTCTACTTTGAAAGAATGAGTGAATATAAAGAGGTTGAGCAGCCAACAAAACATCCCAAAAACACGTCCATGCAGGAGTGTTTCTGTGTTTCCACACCCTCCCCCATCCTCCTCCCACCTGAAGTATCGTCCCGATCGTCCCTCCAGGCCCGGCGTCACGGCACAGTACACGGTGGTCTGGCAGCCCTGACGAGGAGTCTTCATGAGCAGCAAAGAGGGAAGGGTCAGCAGCGTCCCCAGCAGGGGGAACCAGCCTTGAACATGACGACCCAGTTCAGTTCGGATCACACCCGGGTGGAGACAGAATGATGATACACCAGAGCCTGAAGGAGACACTGAGGTCAGAATCATCTGAACAGCCAATCATGTCCCAGAAGTGAGTGTTTCTGCTGTTTGGTGTTTGTGGGGACCTTTGAGTCGGGTGGCGAGCTCTCTGGAGAACAGGACGTTGGCCAGTTTGCTCTGTCTGTAGCTTTCCAGAGGACTGTACGGCCTTCTGCTGAAGAACAGGTCGTCAAAGTCGATACGACCTAAAGAGCAAGACAGACATCAAAACTGACTTCAAACTGACAAACATCATACATGCCACACAGAGAGTTCAGAGGTCATGGGTCAGAAGTCGTACCCCCTCGGTGGGCAATGGAGGACACGGTGATCACTCGGCTGAGGGCGGAGCTCTTTAGCTTCGGCAGCAGCAGATTGGTTAGCAGGAAGTGACCCAGATGATTTACAGCCAGCTGAGTCTCAAAACCATCCTCGGTCAGCCATCTTGGACACATCATCACTCCTGCAGACAGACAGTTTGGTATGGACAGAGAAACAGACAGACAGGTGTGTAGACAAACAGGTGAATCACCTGCATTGTTAATGAGGATGTCCAGTCTGTCTTCGCTGTCCAGGAAGTCTTTAGCGAACTGTCTGACGGAGTAAAGGGACGCGAGGTCAAGATGTCTAATCACTACATTCCCATTTCCTGTCAACCGCCGGATCTCCTCAGCAGCCTGCTCCGCCCGTGTCAGGTCCCTGCACGCCATCACCACCCGAGCCCCTGCAATGAATCACACACACCAATCACCGCCTGCCTCTGAAACTACAAATCCAACACACCTCGTCAGCTGACCGGGCGCGCTCAGCTCAACACACACAAACAGGAAGTATTAATCTTCTAATCAGCTCAGATGTTCTCAGCCTCTCTGAGCTTTTCTCAGTGTTACTATGACCTCTGACCTTTGTGATGTCATCATGCATGTCTGCAGATCTTAGTCAAGGTACTACAAGGACCAGAGATAGATCTAACATAGCTGTTTTGATAGTGGGGGATGACAGTCCCTGCACATAGAAGCCGGGGATCGAACCCAGGGCCCTCTTGCTATGAGGCAACAGTGCTACCCACTACGCCACCCGAGGCACGGTGAACTGACCTCTGCATGCCATGTCTCTGCTCGTCTCTTTGCCGATGCCGGTGTTTGCTCCAGTGATCAGAACCGTCTTCCCATCCAGACGAACAGGGCAGCGACACACTCCACCTGCAATCCATCTCCTTAACACGGCCACACCTGCACACACGCACACACACACACACACACGCACACACACGCACACACACACGCACACACATGATGATGTTTTATGTTGCTCTTCACTCTGTGAATGTGTACTTAACAAATGAAAAAGAAACTCTTTGTTATAAAAAGAATTTTGTCCTTTGTCCAGAACTGAAACAAAAACACCCCACATGAAAATGAAGAGACAGAAATCAGGACTCATAAAACTGCAGAAAAACACATCATGTGACCTGAGTCTCAGAATGATGTCACTCAGCACGCGCTTCCTTTTTATGGGGTGACCTAAACATTGCATTTTTTTTCCTGTGTGACGCAAATCTCTGAGTATCATCTGTACACACACACACACATTTGTACTGCTATACTTGTGAGGACACTCATTGACATAATGTCCTAGCCTCTAACCTAACCTTCACCTAAACCTGATTCTGACCCTCAAACCGAGTCTGAACCCTCAAAAGTCCTTTACAGGCCTGTCAGAGTGAGGACCGGCCAAAGTGTCCTCACTGTCCAAACAGTGTCCTCACTGTCCAAAAAGTGTCCTCACTTCCATGGAGTAAAACTCAAATGACTAAAAATTGGTTCTCACAAAGATAGCTGTACAAGAGCACACACACAGACACACACACACTCTCATGTCCTTTTTGTCTCTACCTCGCTGGTCAACGGTTCCCCCTACTGGCAGAGTCTTGAACTGCATGTTAACTCACAAGAGGTTTATTACAGAAACAACAGCAAGATGCTTTTCTTTCCCTAAAACAAACAAAGTACACACACACACACACACACACACACACACACACACACACACACAGGGTTTGCTTACCATTAATGAATGAATGATTTTTTTAAAACTACTTTGTTTCTCTGGACTGAAGTTTTGACCTGTTGTCATAAAAAGGGACTGAGGGCGTCAAAATAAAACGATGGTGCTTTTAAAATGAAATTAAAGATGATTTCCTCCTTTGTCTTGAGAAGCTTCACTTTCTTTAACATTTTGGACACAATTTTCTTTAAATCTGATTCCCACCAGATTGAAGAAGAGATAAACAGTCATTCCTATACCTTTTTTAATATCATTTACAGTTTTTCACTATTGCAGAAACACAATTCCTGAAACTAGGGTCCTGTTTGTAAAATATCCACATACAAAAACCAGAATCAGATACAAAAAATACAGAACATCTTACATTTCTTACAAAAGTGAACACTACATTCAAAATTAAATGAACTCTTCTAAAAATGAGACTTTCGCATCAAAACTTTGCACACAAACACTAAATAAGAAGATACTTCCACAAAGAGAAGCAGCACAGCTGCTGATTAAAGACGGATGGATGATACACGAGCTGATGGTATAAACACACTCTCATACTGTTGATAACACAATGATGACTTGATGTGTTATTAATGATACATACTGACATGAAAAAGACAAGTTTATTATTTATTTATTAGTCATTTAAAGGAAAAGCGAATTAAGGAATAATTTAGTATTCTGGGAAAACACTATTTCTGAAAGTTGAAAAAAGAAATATTGATCTTGTGTCAGTTCAGAATGAAGCCTGAGTCAGGATTTAATTATTTCTGTGCAAAAAGTCGTCGGGCATTTTACCGTATTTTGTCCGAGGGCACCCAAAAGCTCATCACGTTTCATCTACCACTTTGCAGCTTTTGAACAGCTGATCTGTACAAAATGAATCAAATGTACAGGAACTAGTTTCCAGTTTGAACAATAAAACCAGTTGGAGGAACTAACCATGTTTCTGTTGTGTTTTCAGCAGGTTGAAGCTGCAGCAGGAAGAAAATCCATAATTGATGCACGCATTATTTCCTGCTGCTGAGATTTCCTCAGAGTGACACGCCGTGTCCCAATGCCACGAAGTCATCACAGCAGTTTGTTCTCTTTAAAATTTCATTTCTCACGTTGGTGTTTTGTTCCCACTGAATATATTTTGAATTATTCAGGAAGACGCTAAGAGAGCAAAGCAGCTATAAAACAAAAAAAGCACGTGAAATTCTGTTTACACACGTAAAATGTGAAAAGGAAAACCCAAATGTGACAGCTATGTACGGCATAACTTTACTCTATGTGGATAAATCATCCAGTATGTATACATGGTTTATCATATACACAGCACATTTTTTTCACATGTGAAATAAAGTTCCTCATATGATTTACAAAAGGTCCAAACTTCTTCAAAGTTTAACCACTTTTTAAAACAACAAACAAAAGACCTGAATGATAAAATTATGTAGGAATCTTTAGATGAATTTTATCTTTTGTTTGTTTTTTATTGGTGAAAAAAACAGAAAAAGAACATTAATATTTATTTCATACGCTATGTAAACACCAAAAAAAAATATTTATTTCATACGCTATGTAAACACCAAAAAAAAAAGAAAGGAAAAACAAATTCTCACACTTAAGCAGCTGCAATAAACTATTTTTTCGGTATTTCTTACTGAGAAATGTCAGAAACTATTTACTTGCAGTCAAATTAGTTTGTTTCACGTTTGTGTGGTTAAAAGTCATTCACTCTTTACAGCAGGGGAGATAAAGCTACTGACAGAAACGGTTCCCCTGTGTTCAAACCCAAACCCTGACAGAATCAGTCCTCCATGACGATGACAGAGGACGATTTTTAACATGGCTGCCACATGAAAGTCAGGGAAACAGGAGAAATCCTCACACAGCTGATGTGTTGCCATGGTTACTCTCTCAGTGGCATGCACAGCCCAGATCATTAAAGCACGTATAGGTGTACAAGTTTATTCATATGTGGGATGTTCTGTGACAAAATAATAAATAAGAAACTAATTAGGTTCTCATTAACATTATTTCAGTCGCTTTTTTCTGTGTTTTTATACATTTACCATCTGTGATATATGTACATCCTTACTATAAAATTATTCTAAATATCAAGATCTATATTTAACACACCATCCAACCCTAATTCAATGTTTCATAACGTCACAGACAAAGGTTAATATCATGAAGCAGATGTTTTCAGCTCTGTGACGATACATTTTCCAGCTCGTCCGAGAGGTTTTTTACAGCCTTTATTAAGCCGCAGTGAGCAGCCTTTGAGAGCCATGAATGCCCTCAGGAGCCTGTCTCACGTTTCCTGTAGCATGACGTGGCTTGATGAACGAGGACACCCCCTGGACACGACGTCTATAGGTGGCAGCCCTTGATGCTGAGTGCTAAGCAGAGAGGCATTGGGCAAAATTTTTACGGGCTAGTCTTTGATATGACTCAGCCGGGTAATCAAACCCCCAAACCTGCCGATGGAAACTCCACCCACAAGGCCACCGATCTAGTATTTATTACCTGAAGAAGGAGGAGTATTTTCTCAGCACAAAAAGGAAAAAAAAACATCATCCTTCACTTTATCACAAACATTCAACATCAACCTGAACAGAAGGACAAAATGTAATCTGTGAAAGTAACTAGTAACTGAAGCTGTGAGCTAAATGGAGTAAAGCAAAAGTGAGGTGGAGTGGAGGAGGAGCAGAAATTTGCCTAAAATGCAGGCCCTCCAGTAAAGTGTAAATGTAAATGTAAAAGTAAATGTACTCAGTTATATTCCCCTGCTTTGTCTCCATTATGAGACAGTGACGTGTGATCTGCTCAGAAAAGCAGCATCAGCCTCTACAGCAATACAAGCTCCGACTGCTTGCTGATTGGCTGACAAGTGGACATCGTGTGTTGAGTTTACTTACGTTCCTAAAAAGTGATTATGCTGTGCTCCATTTGCCCTCGGGAATCGGAATTTGGACCTGGGAGTGACATCAAATCTGAGTTGACCCCGTTCCAGTTACGAGGAGCCATTGCTGGCTGTTGTTGTTGTTAGCGCTGTTAGCTACCGGCCAACAACAACAACACGCTACGATAGTTTTTGTGTGCAAAAGCAACGAAACAAGACAACATGTCCACTGATGAGATGAACAACACTGTCAGTTTGACTGATTTAACCACACAAATACAAACCTATTGGCTCATACAGTGGAATGTGCAGCTTTCTCATTGCTAAGGCATGGAGCTGCCAGTGTTGAATACCTGAAATTTCTCCAAGTTTCCTGCTGGAATTCCGACTTCAGGGGGCATTCCTGATGACATACCCAACTGTGGACTTGGAAATTCCGACTTTCAGGTCAAATGGAACAAACCATTAGTTACCAGATTTTGACTTGCAGCCTTCTTTAAAACAGAAATAATAAAAAGTATTCATGAGTTTAGCTTAAAAGCTTTACAACATTCTAGTGGAGTCAGCAGCATTTGTTTGTTGCAGCTTGTAAACACAACATTCAAATTAGGCCCCGCCTCCCGAGTATCATAGTGTGTACTTATACTGCTTGTATATAACATTTGTTTTAATGGAGAAGTCGATAATTTGGCAAGCTAACTAAAGGTAGCCGCTGGTGTTTGTCACCCACCTGTCCAACAGAAAGCAGGTCAACTGATTGATCGCTCTTCATCCCCAGCCTCTCCTTCAGCGCTCGAAAGCAGCTGAAAACCAAACGGAGCTTCACTCTCGTTCTGGAACGAGTTTTATCAGCTGAGAGCTGAATTTCCTTTTCTTCAGTACCACATCCTCATCCGCCATTTTCTCTGGTCTGAATGGCGTTCCATCTGCTGTGTTTAATCCACTCTCAACCTCACCTGCACGCTATCATTGGCTGGAGGAAACTCACCCACTCCCCACCCAGAAACATCTGGACTAAACCAAAACATCCAGGTTCAGGCAGAGGGCGGAGCTCTGCAGACAGTCACCACCACTCACGAGAGGCCCAGAAGTGACTGAACAGGATTAGTTTTGTGTAATTTTTTATTCAGTTTTTCAGCAGAATCCCTCCTGTTCTATCTGTAAACGTATCCATTGTTTTGGATATGTGCCCTCATCCACTGTCACCTGTGTAACCATCACGTACCTCCTCTCTTCATCTCCTCTGACGCATGTTTATCAAATTACACATCCACACAATTAGAGCTGCAGAGCTTCATGTTACATCACCGCCGTTTGCATCAGCAGGACTCACTGTTCCCTCTCTCAGTACTGTCAGTAACAC
>JAQLOL010000025.1:110249-121987 GCA_029783665.1 Naso thynnoides | reverse complement strand
GAAGCAGATCCAGACGAACTGCGCTCGGACGACTCGTAGTACAATGTACACACACACACACACACACACACACACACACACACACACACGGCTGTCTGCAGAAAATACTCCTCACATGAATACAACGAAAACACAGAGTTCACAGTACACGGTTTTTAGAGTAGAAGCAGGTTAAACGAGGGGGGGGGGGGGATAGGAGGCATGCTCCCCCGTATGTAACCCACCATCAGCTGTGTCTGTTTGTTTGTTTTTTCTTTCTCTTCTTACTTTGTTTTATTTGAAGTGCCTCCTCTAGGGGAAAACTAACTGAAGGATGACTTATGTTTTGGACTATGCAAACAATTCAAACACTTACTGCCCTGTCACGTGCACCTTATTGAAGATAAGCCTTACTGTGATTGTTCTCTTCTGCACCTGTAATTGTTGTAGTGTGACTATTTCTGAAACTAACAAACACACCTGTTGAAAAAAAAGAAGCAGGTTAAATGGCACCTTTAATCTGAAAATTCATCGTCACAGCTGACAACAGGTAGCTGTTCTGTACTTTTATTTTCGGTTTCCTGGCTCTGGTTTCAGCTGTTTCCTAGTGTTAGGCTTGTGTTTTTTTATCTGTTTGTTTGTTGTTTTAATGTGTTGTTTTTGCATTGTTTTATTGTCTTATAGAGTCATTCTGTTTACTGGTTGGTCAGTGTCAACCTGGATCAGTCTGATCTGGATTCACTCCACAACCCGACGATTATGAGACACATTTTGTTTGTTTCGTCTCCTCCTCAGACAGAGGACATGACAAAGAGCGGGTGGGGGTGGGGGTGGGGGTCAGAGTCAGAGGTCACACAGGCTCATTGTGTGTGTGTGTGTGTGTGTGTTGGTGTGTGTGTTTCCCAGACTGAGAGCTTCATTACAATGAATATTAGCATGTGAAGAGTTCCACTTCACAATGAGGACTTTATTCACTCTGAAACTCCGTCTCTCACACTTTCATTGCAAATGTTTGTAAACCTGCGGAGAGAACAAAACAACTCAACAACAAAACAAAACAAAACACAAAGAAACGTTTGAAAATGACGCATCTTCTTCTGCCAGCAGCTTCTTTGAACTCGTTGAACAGAAAGATGTTTTGATCCAAACAAACAAAATATTTAACAAGTATTGACATTTTTAAATGTTGCTGAACTCAAAAATTTCATAGGTTTCCGTTAATATTCTGATTTGTTTCCATTTATGCTGTGCAGTTCAACCTGAGATTCAGGAAATGATCCTGTAGTTTTGGAGGCAATACAAAAGTTTAGAATAAGAACCGTAATTAATTACTGATAAATTGTCAGAAATATTGATTGTGTGTTTGTTTGTGGTGACTGAGGACACTTTGCCCGTAAACTGCAAACTTCACTTTAAATATTTTGAATTTAAGACCTGAACTATTCATCCTCGTCAGTCAGAAACATGAGTCGGACGTCTGATCGTTTTCAGCCAATCAGGAGCCTCAGACTGTGTGTGTGTGTGTGTGTGTGTGTGTGTGTGTGTGTGTGTGTTTTGCTCTTGAACTTGAGTTACATAGTGTGTGAAAGGTCATCATCTCTCCACCAAATCAACTTTGTTTCTTTGTTAAAGAAACACATTTGCACCCCAACCTCCCCAACCTCTGACCCTCAACCCTGTATGTAATGGGGCGGTCCTTAAGTGGGTTATGTGAGGTGACACAGAGACTCTCAGTTGTCATGGAGACGGGCCGGCTGGAGGCGAGACAGCACCTGTCAGTCTGCGAGTTCCCTCATTCAGAGTTCATGTGTTCATTCTTCTTCTGCTCGTGAAATGATGTCAGTGTCAAAGAGTTCATCGGCTGTTCAGCTGCAGAAAATCTGCATCAGTCACTTTACTAATATAAAATAACATGAAGGAATTATAACTAGAGGACAAACGTCTTTATTTTTTTGTTCAATATGTTTTTATATCAAGTGGTTGAACGTCTTACATCTTGAATCCCCGTGACAAGGTATTTAAAAACATCAGCAGAACAAAATGCACAAAAGCAAGGCAACAATTTAGATTTCAACAAGAATTACGGATATTTTTTTGTAAATTGCGTTTAAGTGAATGGTTAAAATTTCCAGGATATCAGATTTAGTTTCACTCCTGATGTGATATCATGGAACATGTTGCAGCTGTAGAAAGCAACAAACATTTAAAGACTTTGGTAACATGTAATCTGTTGCTGGGTGACATATCTGACATATCTGTCCAATCAGGAGCGATCAACTCTGTCAACATGAAGTGAGGGTAACTTCAGCAGAGGAAATGATATAAAGAAACGTTCAGGCTCAGAGAGAGAATTGTTATCACATACTGACCTCCTCCTCCTCCTCCTCCTCTTTGTCCTGTGTGTGTTCAGCTCCTCCAGAATTTGTTCAGTGGCCTCAGTCCGTCTCCAGACCAGCAGGGGGCAGTGCTGTCTTCAGCTGTACAGCATCCGGCGTCCCCGAACCTCACCTCATCTGGCTGAAAAATGGCAAACTGCTGACACCCAGTGGCAACGTCAAACTCACCAACGGAAACACGTAAGAGCATCAACACTCGAGGTTTGATTCGGTCTGTGAGGATGAAGAGGAGGAACTAGACGCTTCATCCTGACTGGTTCAGCCATAATGAGAAATGCAAATAAAGTTCTGACAGACAGCTGGAGCCTGTAGTGTTGCTCACAGCGTTCCCTCCCCGCACAGAATGACTCCTCACAGACAGGAGTGACTCCACGAGTCCTCGTCGTGTCTTCTTTAACACAACATATGCACGCCATCATGTGTGACATGTTCACATGTCCAGTGTGTTTCAGACAGAAGTATACCTGCATGTTGTCTAAGTCCCAGTGTTCCCACCTGCATACTTGTCAGTTTCTGTTAGCGTCTAATAAATGACACGCGTGAACCGAATGAAACAGCCACAAGCGAATCATGAACCTGAAGCCTGCCTGACAGCTGCTCTCTGTCTCCCCCTGCAGGACTCTCGCCATCACTCGTATCACCCTGGAGGACGAGGCCATCTATCAGTGCATTGCAGAGAACAGCGCCGGCACCAACCAGGCCAGCGCCCGCCTCGCTATCAGCCATGGACCTGAGCTGCCGGAGCCCCCCACTGGCCTCCAGGCCACGGCCCTCAGCTCCAGCAGCCTGCAGCTGACCTGGGAACAGCCGACAGAGCTCGTCAGCCAGCAGATCATAGGATACGTTTTGCACATTAGAAGACTGGGGGGTAAGGAAACGTCACAAGGTTGAGACTGAGATTAGATGACTAAAGACGAGACCAAATGATGTGAGACAAGATGAGCAACAAAGAGCAAACATAGCCGTTCAGTCTCACCACATCAGTCAATCAATCAGTCGAGAAATCAATCAACATAAGGTATTACAGAATATCAATTCTGTAACCTGTGACCTGTGACCTCCTCAGAGCCAGACAGTGCGGAGCTGCAGGAAGCCATCAGTAAGACGACCTTCAGACACGAGGTCAACAACCTGGAGGCAGCCACCACCTACTCCATCTACCTGAAGGCTTACTCTGCTCTGGGAGGAAGCCAGCAGTCCAGCACCATCACCGCCACAACACAGGGTGGAGGTAGGTCCACCTGAAAAATTTTGATAATTACTTTAGAATTGTTGCCTTTAGTCACATTTGTTTACCATGTGACAACAGCCCATATCTGTCTCTGTCTGTCCCACAGTTCCCAGTTCCCCCAGTTTCTTCACTAAGGTCCTGAACCAGACGGCCATGCAGGTGTACTGGGAGCTGCCCAGTAAGCCGGGGAAGCTGGAGGGATTCAGACTGGAGTACCGTGGGGTTTCCAACCCTGATGTCCAGGGGCAGGAGACCTTCCCAGCACACATCAACACACACACCATCTCCCACCTGGGTCAGTACAGTTACAGGAACAGTTCAAAACTTTACGGAGAAGGTTCGTTTCTCACAGACCACCAGCAGATAGTTAGCCTAGCTTAGCACAAAGCTTAGCACTTAAACTTTGAGCCTGAAACTAGTTAGTAAGCATTCAATACAACACTGGTGAAATCTTTCGATGGCGCTAATAATAATGATTCATTTTTTGCTTTCTTACCTAATGTGTATTTGTTACGTATAATACAAGCTAACTCTGCAGGCTGTGTGGTTGTTTATTCTAGCTTATGGCTAACGCAGAGTTAGGTCTCAGGTTAGCTGATTAATGCTAACTGTGGTGCTAACTGCGTCTCCCTGACTTGATAAACTTGTGTTATGTGTAGTAGAGTGTGTAATTAAAACTTTACTTTTAAAACTATGACAGTGACTTAGCAGGTCACTGTTCTGTTGGTTGGTCCATATAAAATGCTAGCCAAACGCTCTGTAGCTCCTGTAAGGTTTAGAGCTTGGCTAGCAGTGTTTCTGCTAAACTAGTCATGAGTGTTGCTGCGTCTTGTCTTGAACTGTTTGCTGTTTGTCATCCTACAGAGCCTGCAGGGATTTACGAGATCCAGCTGGTGGCGTTTAACGGGAATGGAGATGGACTGTCCAACCATCGCCTGGTGTCTCTAGCAGAGGGTGGAGACACTGCAGCAGGTGGGGCCCTCAAAATGACCAGATGCAGTGTTATGGGCGGGCCTGACGGGTCTGGGCCTGCCCTCTTGCACAACTTTCCCACCCTAAGAGACTGGGAGAAAATGTGGTCTTTTTTCTCAGTTTTTGCATTTTTTGCTATTAAAATTAACATTTAAATACTATAAATATACATACAATATACTATAAATATAATTGGAATAATAAAAAATAATTTAATTCCCTCTCTGAAAATGTCAAAAAGAAAGAAAAGCAACAATTATTTGGTTGCAAGAATCACGTATGAGGTCTGGACCAATCACAACAGGCCACTTTATGTTGACTCAGCACATTTTAATTTTGCGAAGCAGCGAGGTTGTTCAGCGACAGAGGACGGGAAAAAAAATAAGTCGGTGCCTTCTAAGCTACAGTCTTGGCGCAGCAGGCAACGATTTTTATTAAAGAATTCAAACTGAGTCGCAGAATCTTCGGCTGCCTGCGTCTCCTCGTCACAAATGTCTCTAACCGTCTTGATGGACTCTTGGCGAGGGAGAGCAGCACGCCGTGCTGTCGGTTCATGAGCTTCTCAACTGAAACCATCTCTCTTTAAAGTCGGGCAGGAGTCTTTTTCAGCTCTACGTTGGTTAGTGTTAACTCTGACACTGTAAGGTCCACCCAAAATTGAAATCCTGGTGCCGCAGCTGCCTTCAACCTCTCTGAGATACACACACGCTCCAGTGAAACCAGTGAAACCAGTGAAACCAGTTTCCATGATGTTTGTTTGTCTCTCCCAGCTGGTCCGAGCTGTAACTGTGATCAGGGAGATGGTTCCGTGTCGACTCTGCTGGTCGGTGTTCACAGCGGCCTCGCCTGCATCCTGTGCTGCCTGCTGTTCATCCTGCTGGGATACAGACGCAGGTGAGACCTCGACCATTTCCTTCAACCTGATCATCCTCATCATCCTCATTCTCTTCCTCATTCAGTTCTGCGTTCAGTCTCTTTTGTAGGAAGGAGGCGAGCTGGGAGACTCCGCCTACACTGAATGTTGTCAGTGGACTTAAAGGTCACACATCTGAGAGCATTGAGCTGAGCCAGGTGACACACACACACACACACACACACACACACACACACACACACACAGGTTACAGGTGTTGTTAACCTGTTTCGTCTCTCATAAAGTTGAAGCACTACAGTACTTGTTGTAGAAGTACTACGTAGTACAAATGTCTGTTAGTTGTCTGATTTTGGTAGTTGGCAGAGGACAAGTGACATCATCATATCAAAGGTTGTTTGTTTCTGCTCCGCCCACAGAGATGTGACCCCGCCCCTCCTCCAGTGATGGTCATGGTTGAACCGAGTAGATCCATCCAACCCAGCAAAGAAACTGGATAAACCCCGACACATGTCATCTCCTCCTCTCCCCTCCTCCTCCTCCTCCTCCAGCCTCCTCTCCTCCTCCTCCAGCCTCCTCTCCTCCTGACAGCCTTACAGCCACTCGAGCTTTTCTGAATGACTGTGACAGAAGTTTGACTTTATAGGGATGAGACGTGAGTCCGTCTGAGGAACATCCCAAGAGCATCTGACACCACGGAGGAACCAAATCTTCACAGGATCACAGTAAACTTCTCAGGTGTCCTCAAGCTTTTACTACAATTCATCATCATTTCTTTGTCACACTTAAACCAAAGCTGAATTCTTTGGATTTATCCTTTGAAAGAGACATTCGTCAGAAATTCAAAGCTGTTGATCACATGACTCCCGCTGGTTCCCACGTGGTATCAGTTGTTGATGTTGGGGCGTCCAGAATGCTTCCTGTTGAAACCAAAACCTTTTTCTTCAGTTTGGGTCATTTTGAGTTTGTCACCATCTGTGCTGAGTTTCTTGAGACCACGAGGCCTTCCACCAGTCTGACCAGAGAGCAGGTCCTCGGAGGACTCACCGTTGGTTCAGGACAACTTCCTGTAAAGGTGTGGTTTGTGGTCCTCTGAGGCCCAGAGCCAAAGTCATTTATTATTTCTCTGGTCAGTTGGTGACTCGGCTGTTAGCTTTTTACTGCACTGCTTTAGCCTTTTGATATTTGTTTGTCTCACAAAGTTCACCTCAAGTCAGGATGTAGAAGAAGCTGATGGCTGGTTTTTCTCCTCCCTCCCTCCCCCCCTCTGCCAAACCCTAACCTCCAAAGAGGGCTACCTCAGGCTTAACGGCAAAAGTCTGAGCCTACAGACAACCGTTAGCCTCCTGCTGCTGGTCAAGCTAACCTACCTCAGAACCAAAAGGCTCCTCCCACGCCTCTCAGCCATTTCAACCCTTTTGTGCCAATGCTGATGCCTTGTTTCCGACTTCAAGCAGGAACCCTTTGAACTATGAATGTTGCTCGTCTGAAACCTCCTCCAATGTTGGATCTATCATTGTTGTTCTCCTAAAAAAAGCTGATGAAAGGAATCTGGAAGATCTCTGCAACATTTGACTTTGTGCCTTTTTTTGGACACTGACTGACACATCCTTCATATCTCCGCCATCTTCCTCCAGTGCTGCTCTCAGGGCCTGAAAGCCTTTCTCACATCTGAGGAAGAACCTACATTGAGGAACAGAGACAGCTGAATTTGCTGCAAAGGTCAAAAAATGATCCAATACTTCCACAACTCAGTCTGAGATTCAGAGCTCGATAAAGCTGCTCTGGTAGTCCACCCATGAACCAAAACTGTGACCTTGAAGTAACCTTTAGAAACCTGAAGCACACCTTTTCCCCTGCAGGGCTGTCAGCCTGTAGGTCTGCTAACCCAAAAAAACCTGATCCAGGTCCTCCAGCAGAGACTTTGTGCAGTCGGACAACACTGACGATTTGGGTCCTGAAGCTCACTGGAGATGATGGAGGGGGACCTCGAACCTGCGGAGGAGATGTGTTCACTGGGAGCCGACCAGCCGAGGCAGCGCCCGGCCTGGCGTGTGGTGTGGACTTCCTGCTTCCACCTGAGAGACAAACTGACTCAACCCTTCCTGTCGCAACTTTTAATGAGAGTTTTGTGTTTGTGAGGAACAACTTCCTGTTACCTGCCGACAGGTGTGCACAGCCTCGTCAGCCATGTTTGAATTGCAGGGCATTTCTGAACTTTCCGGCAGCAGCAGCTTTCTGCAAAGTTTCAGCCAAATTTCTAAATATTCTTTAAAACATACTAAACAATGTCCAAAGAAAAAAGTTTCACCACTTTCTGTTCAAACTGTTTGTTTTCACCTCCTGTTTCCAGGCTGGAAAAACAAACAAAACCAAAAGAAAAACTTGCTTTCACATTTCATATCTTGGATGAACACTTAGGAAGAAGTGAATATATATTTTCATATCTTTTAACATGAGGAGCTCCATGTGTTAGGATGAGTTTAAAGAGCCAAAAACTGAATGAGAGAAACACTTTGACCAAAAGCTCAACAAAGATTCAACAGTTTGTCCTCAGTTCATTTAGAGCCACAGAGTGTGTGTGTGTGTTCGGTTAGTGGTTGAATGTTTTTACAGCTTCTGTTCGTGATGGTGACTGACGTACCGTGAGACCCGACCACGAGGACAGCGCCGTACTTTTTACAAATGACGCTCCTCACACACTGGAGCTCGGTCCTCGCTAGACGACTCGAGACAGAAACTGAACTGGAAACGTGACGTCTGCTTGTTGTGTTTGTTTTCGAGTTTGTCGGTTCATACGCAGATTCACAAGTCACATCGAGTCTCGTTAAGTCTTGACAAGTCCCAACGAGTCCCGAGTCAAACTGAGTCCCTTCCATCAGCCTTGCAGTCTCATCAATGACATGCTTCAGCTTGAACTCTGTAGTTCAGCCCCGCCCCCTTCCTGCTGTCCTCAGGGTCAAAGGTCACAGGTCACAGGTCACCGTCAGGTCACAGCCTAAAACAAGTTGTGTGTTTCTACAAAATAAAACCAAACGTGTAAAGTGTTGGCTTTTCTTTTTCTACAACTTTAGCTTCATTCTTTTTTTTCTCCGTCGCTGCTGTTTGGTAGTGGGAGGAAACCGCCCAAATAAAAACCTTTAGAGAGACCATGAAATTTTTTATTGTTATTGCCAATGATATTATGATAATTACCATTTTGCCTCCCTGTTCTTTATTGTTTGATCTTTTCTGTTGATTTTGTTAGTAGTTATATGATGTAGGACTGTTGTGTTTTCAGCTGGAGGTAGAGCATCTGATCACATGTTTCAGGTGCCCATATTTAATAATAAGCCATGCGTGTGATTCAAGCCATATTCCTACTTTTGTATACAAATGCCTGATTATTTTTGACGTGGCTGTTACCTTCTGATGGCCTGCGGCTGTCGACACGCTGTAGAAACTAAGATGTAGAGATCGTAGAGACTGAAGGCTAGAACCAATGAGAAAAGTGATGCTTTAATGTTTCTGATTTCTTTTCTCTTAAAACATTTTATTTTCATTAATGTCAGAAAAAAAAAGAAAAGCGTCCTAAAGCTTTAAACAGGACAGATTGATGACGACAGAGATATGAAGTGTTTGATCCAAAACCAGAGTCACAGCTGATTGTGTTTACACTGAGAAGTTTAACCGAGACACATTCTGCATTCGCCTGTTACCGAGAGCCAAGTGTGACGCTTTTGCTGTTTTCAGTGTTTTCACTGGATGAACTCTTCTTTGTATTTGAACACTTTTCTGATGTTTTTTCTTTCTGTTCTCATTTCTGATGTTTGGACACATGAAGACCAAATAAACCTGAACTGAAGTAGAAAACGGTCGTCTTGTTTTTTACCGACTGAAACAGTAGATAGATGATGGATGGAAACTTTGTTCTTCATGTTCAAGTTTGTGTCCAGCTTTTACACCAGGGTGAAACTTATTATTTTCATCCATACTACAATTTGACTACAGTAACTTTTATTTTGAACAGCCAAAATTGAACTTTGTCTTCAAATAAATGGCTTTAATAGACTCTGAAACAAGTTTCCTCATAAGATCAAATACAGCTGATCGTAGTATTGAGTTTTAGGTTTAGGTGAAAGTGAAATTAAATGTTCAGTTTACATCTGTAAATGTTTGTCTTCACAGTGAATCTTTCACTTTTCCATCATTATCAATTCAACAAACCATAGAAGTAAGACTCTACCTGTAACCTCACCTGACAGTGATGCCACAGTGTACCACAGTGCACCTGTTCATCAGGTGAAACCACTGCAGATTCGCTGGTGGTGTTGAGTTCCTCTCAAATTACAATCAATGAATCAATCAGTGATGTTGATCTTGTGTTAGCTGTCACCCATCCAACCAAAAGATGCACGAACAAGTCCACACCGAGATGATCAATACCAAACAATCAAAGGATCAATCGATGAAAACCCTTCAGGTTTCTTCCGGAGGCTTCTCGTGGAACTGGCTCTAAATCAATTAAATTTATTTTTATGGAGATTTTGTTTTTAAATTAAAGTTGTGCAGATGGAATTTTGTCCACTAGGGGTCAGACTGAGTCAGGCACCAGCTGACCGCGTTCAGTCCTGATCCACCTTCAGCTGATTCCTTTTAGGTTTTACACTCTGACAGTATTCAGCTACAGAATGTGACATCATTTGACTGTGGCCCTCTGATTGGTCAGTGTAACTCTCCTGTGGCCTGGTTGTTGGAGGCGGGGTCTGACTCGTCGCTGTGAGGACTCTGCCTGGAGGACAGACGGCCTGAACATCCCAGTGAAGCATTGCTCCTCATTCTGCGACAACAGGCGGCGAGGTCGGCCCTGAAGGAAGACGTGTAGAAGCCGTAGATGACGGGGTCGCAGCAGGTGTTCAGGTTCCCAAACACAAAGACGGCGTGATGGATGTACTCAGGTGTGACACGCAGCATGTCGGGCTGGAACCAGTACCAGATCCCCAGCAGGTAGTACGGAGTCCAGCACACCACGAAGGACAAAACAATGACCACCGTCATCTTCAGCGTCTTCATCCGAGCCTTCGGGATGATGTCAGTGCCACTGCGACGCAGGTATGACTCACCTGCTAAGAGAAGGAGGGGCTCTGTCAGTGATGTCACGCTGTCAGTGCAGCACTGCACACATGAATAGTACCTTTGTCCTTCAGGTGAATGTGTGCCAGGTGGTGCAGTACAGGAGTGTTACAGGTGTGTGTTACCTTTGTCCCTCAGGTGCTGCAGGTGGATGTGCAGCAGGATGCGGCTGTAGCAGCAGCTCATCACCAGCAGGGGGACGACATACAGCGTGGTGAAGTGGAACATGTTGTACACAGTTTCCTGCCAGCGGCGGCTGAAGCTGCCGTGAGTCGCACACTGAGTGAAGTCCACTGACTCCAACCTGATCGCTCGGAAGATAAACAGCTGGATGGACACAGAGGGGACAGGTGGAGTCCAGGTGAAGTTTGAAAGACATCAGACCTGAGCAGCCTCACCTGATCAGTGATGCTCTTTTGCTCTTTCTGGCGTTAAACACTGAATGGCATGTCAGTTAGGAGACTCGGCGACAAATTAAGTGGAGTTTGTATAAAGGTGTGGCGGTTGTTGTTTCTTTCACCACGGCTCGTGTGTGACGATATGTCCGGATGTGAGACGCCTAAAGACATACTGACGACCAAATCTGCTAGCAAACAGCACTGCATTTCGTAAGTGACATCACAGGGTTCTTCTCACACGTTCATGAGTTTGTCTCACAGAATCCTCTTAACACAGCTGAGATGTGAGGTACAAACATGAGGAAGAAAAGTAGTAATTAAACAAGAAAAAATCTCTAGATTACAAACAAAACTCTGAATATTCTCTGTCCTTATGGTTAGAAATCAGTGAAACACCGGAAAAGGTGTTTTTTTGGTCAACAAACTGCTTTTCTTTACTTTGCGGGGCTGAGTCGACGTCACAGTATTTTAGCTGCAGTGATGAAATGACTTGATGACGAAATTATACTCCAGCTGTGTTTTGCAAAGAGGAAATAGTTGTGATTCCAGTCCACAGTAAACAAATTATTGTAAGACAGAATACGGACTTGAAAGACAATACAGTGTGTGTACTGACTTGGTTTCAACAATGTACCAGTCGACATTGGACGATGTAACTGCTTTACTGTAACTCTAATTAGTTAATCCATTTATTTCATCTTTGGTGAATGTTCCAGTCAGAATACAATTTAGAAAACATTCTGAAAATGTTCAAGTACTAATATTTAACACTGTATATA
>JAQLOL010000024.1:30051441-30063701 GCA_029783665.1 Naso thynnoides | reverse complement strand
GAGAGCTCCTACATGCCACTGACTGACCACCTGGTCCCGATAGCTCCGACATGGCACTGACAGACCACCTGGTCCCGAGAGCTCCGACTGCGTCTGCGCGGTGAAGAGACGCATGTAGCGCTCCTTTTTAAAAACGATGTGTACATTAACTTTAATCAACAAAGTTACGAGACAGACTTTAACTAAAGTTAATGAATGACAAATCAATAACAATAAATGTAAATAATAATTTAAGACGGGGGGGGGGTGGGGCTCCTTTTGATGCGGAACGTCGAAGCTCCGCAAGATGGCGCCCTCCACCGAGTTCGCGGCATCTTTCCCCAGTGCAGGAAGAAATGTCTGCCCGCAGGACTGTCTCTGCTTGATTAAATGTTAACGTGATCTATGACATCAAGTATTTATCGCAGTGAACGCATTTACGTCACTTTTGGGGTGACTTTGTCTCGCACCTGACGTCCGCTCTCCGCAAAGACGGAAGTGACGGTGGGATTTGAAATGTCTGATCTCTCCAATCCTCCGTCTTCACAGACCATGGACACATGCACGTATATATGTGAATATATGACGTGTATATATGACGTGTAAATATGTGCTCACGGACACTTCAGACAGACTCACTCACCCGCCTGTCCTCGGGCTCCGTCCCCTGCAGCGAGAGCCTCTGCTGGAGGACCGACACCGCCGCCTCCGCCGCCACCTCCATGATCATTTCTGTCTGGGAGCAGAAAGTTGCTGTCGCCGCCATGACGGTCGGCTCCATCACGGCCTTAACGGATGATCTCACGTGACAACGTTTAGTTGGCTTCGGAACCGTCACCCAGGTCCCGGTGGAAACGTGTCTGTAACTGTTGGACAAAGTCTGAGGAGCGGACACACGGTTATCTGACGGCTCGGCGTCTGTTATGGCGCTGCAGTTTACATCCGGTTGAACGGTAACGATTCTTCTTCTTCTTCGTGCTTATTGGCGGCTCAGAGGCGCATTACCGCCGCCTGCTGGACTTGAGTGTAAAACATTATTATTATTGAGTGTAAGGCATTATTATTATTATTATTATTATTATTATTATTATTATTATTATTATCATTATTATCATTATCAACTTAATTTTCCCTGTCATTCCTGTTATTAGGGATGGAGAGCGCTGAGTGCTGCTCACTCATCAGTCGGAGTCCGACAACAGTTCCCCGGAGCTGATTGGACCGGGCCAAACAGGCGTCACTGCTCTGGGGAAACTTGGCCACATTCTTCAGTTTCAGCCTCTGCCTGAGAATCTGAGAGCAGACACAGACAAGGGCGGAGGGGCAGGATGTGCGCCTAACCCTAACCCTAACCCTAACCCTAGGGGCAGGATGTGCGCCCAACCCTAACCCTAACCCTAGGGACAGGATGTGCGCCTAACCCTAACCCTAACCACCACCCCCCCCCCCCCACCCCTAACCCTAAGCCCTAACCCTGCAGACATGTTGTTGACACAGTGAATCTCAGGATTAGTGACAAAGACGTCAAGAACTTGTACCTGATTTTAAGACCATTCTACTCACTCAGGGACTTTGGATTTGGTTTACTTGGAAGTATTTGTTTTGCCTCCAAAACGGAAAACAATGAATAGATTATGAGTTGATAAATAAGTTAAAGAATGAAAAATGAACGATGGATAATGATGACATGGACAGTGTTATTTCCACGTTTTAAACACTTGGACCTGATAATGACAATAGAAAGTGATAGCTCATTTATTCAGTCAATTAATTTATATGTCAGTTTAATTTGATTCTTTTCTTGTCAAATGAAAACATTACCACTCTTTTGACATCACTTAACAGAGAACACCAGTGTAAGTGCAGTAAAATGTCCAAAACATAAGAAAAACGAATTAAAATGTATTTTTTTGGGGAATCACTTGTCCATCATTTCTAAGAGTGACCCCAGTTACAATGTTCTTAAGCAGGTTTGTACAATAATCAGACTCTGAAGCTTTGGCACCCAGTGTCCTGTAATATCTATAGATCTCTGTATCAGTTGATGTGCTCACAGTAATCTGATTACAGTTCAGTTCATCAGTGTCAAACTGAACATTAGGACAGAATGACTTGTTGGTGATTTTGTTTCATGACATCATGACCTCCTCAGTCGTTATGTTTCGAGGGCAAACAGGTGAAACGGGTGATCAGACTCAGACTGACAAACTTCACAGGAAGAAATGAAACCTCTTTGTAGTCTCTTTATTTTCTGTGTTAAACCTTCAGCTCTGATCCAAGATTCATAGTAAGAATTACATGTACTGATCCTACATGCACACAAACAGTCCACACATTTAAATCTGACCACTGAAGGTCAACGAGACTTCCATCTGAGCCTGAAGTAACATTCCAATAAAATCTTTTCATGATGAAGAAACGTTCCTCACGTCTGGTGTCACTTTGAAGTGTCAGAAACTGAAGAAGTGCACTTAGTCTGAAATCACAGCTGATCTCACTTTTAATGAGACAAAGAATAAAAGAGTGTGTGTGTGTGTGTGTGTGTGTGTGTGTTTGTGTGTATTGAAATGGAAAATCTCCCGTTGGCTTTAAGCAGTTTGACATGAATCCCTCTCGTTTCACCACAGCATCCCAGAAGGCTTTGTTTGAGTCTTAAATTACCTTTTATTTTACATCATGCTAATCAATCAGCTCATTCGCAATCATCAATAAATTAATATGCTGCATTTGTTACATCATTTCTGTCCACTGCCCCAAAAACTCAGACTGTTTCTTGACCTTCAGGCGGCCCTGATGAACTTTCTGACAGTTGTCAAAGTTTAGACACAAGTTCAGTTTGTTCTGATTGAGGTTATTTCATTTCAAATGTTTTATGGTTGACAGAAAAGAGGCATTCAATCTAAAACAACAAACAAACAAACAAACCAGAAATAGCTGAGAATGTTTGAACTGTAAAACATTTGAATTTGGGCTTAATTTAGATCGCAACCTTCTCCACAGCATTTAAACAAGTTAACTGAACTCAACAAAATGTGTTAAGTGTGTCCACAAATGTAAAATCAAATGGAATAAATTTGCAAAATAACTCAAAAAATGAGTGTATTAATTAGATGATTTAACAAGTGTCACACTCACAAATGTGACAAACAGATTTACTTCACATTCACACAGTTTAAAGACTCCATTTTTCATTTGACATGAAGAACTCAGCAGCTGCTGTTAGTACAGAGAAAACGTGAGGCTGCTCACAGAAACATTTCAAAATTATTTTTAAGTTTACACGACACTGAATTCAGTACTAACCTTCACCATCACTGTTCATCATTCTAAAAAGACACTGCAATGAGTTACAGAGGAAATGAGCAACACATGAAAATCATCAACAGACAGTGAAGAGGTATCAGTTCTCACATGTCAGCCCTGACTCTATGTCAAACACGTCCATGCATGGTGTTGCAAAAATATCAACTGAAATTAGCATGCTACCAGGCGAGCCCCAACCCGTCTTATCTCAAGCTGAGTTGTCATCCTGGCTCACTGTAAAACCCAGCTTCATTCAAACTTGACGGAATCAAAATAACATTCACCTAACAGACTGATGGAAAACATGTTCGAGAATTGCAGATTCTTTGTTGAATTAGGTGGAAAATGCAGCCGATGGCGAAAGCAGAAGAATGGTCTCCTATAAGGCAGATGACCTATGCACCACTGCTCAAGGCACATACTTCATTAGTATGGAGGGAACGCTCACAGAGGCCCTCTCTGGACTAACAACCTGCTATGAAGAGAACCAGCTACATGCTAACCCAGCTAAGATTCAAGTATGTGATTTTCATCAGAGAAACAAGGAAGCTAAGCATCAACTGAATGTTACCTGGTCGGAAACACCACTCAACATAGTCCAAGCACCCTGTCTACCTCAGAGTAACACTTGATGGATGCCGTACCTTCAAGTCACATTTTGTGAAGACAAAGGCAACAGTGAGCACAAACATCCTGTGTAGACTCACTAATACCAGACGGGGTGCATGCCTCTGAACACTATGTGCCACGGTCCTCGCTCTCTGCTTCTCCACCGCACCATACGCCTTCTCAGCGAGAGATCTACCTAGGCCAGAAAGCTGGAGCCTACTCTCAAAGGAGCTGCAGATGCATCCCTGGGTGCCTGAAGCCAACAAACACCAACAACCTGTGCATCCTGGTAGGTATTACCCCTCCAGACATCAGCAGAGTGGTAGTTAGTATGACAGAGTGGTGCAGGCAAGCCACAGATGAGAGGCACCCCCTGGCCATGTACTCGCTCCCGGGCGACTTTAAGGAATACATCAACTTTTCTTTTCTTTTTGATATTTGCCTGTTACTGCACGCACAGTCGAAAGAATGGTATCTATCTTCTTGTCTGGAACTCAGGAGGGAGGCAAATAACAACAAGAAAAAAAAATTGGTGACTATGGAGCACCTGCTCGGATACCCCCTGCCCAGCAAAAGACCTTGCACTTTATAACACCAAGGCACAGCATCGTGTCTGTCACTGGTTGGATGTTTTACAGGTGAAATAGCCACTTTGTATACAGACATGAAAAAAAGAAGACTCCCCTCTTCTCATCAATGCAACCTGCCACCAAGTCAGAAGCACCATGTTTAAGTGTGAGCTCAATGCTGATGACCTGAGCTGCCCATTCCTCCCTTCCTGTCCACCTACAGAGAAACCACTGAGGGCTTCTTGGGCAGCTGCAAGTCACCAAAGTCTCGTGACGTCAGCAGGGTCCATTACTGATAACTCCTCCCCTCCATCCATGACAGTTACAACAAAGACCTCCAGGATGAAGAAAGACCCCTCCCCTCTGGTTTCTCTTGTTGAGTTCATGCCATTTTGTTTAGGGATCAGAGATCATGCATTGGAAGGCTGACTTTTAATAGTTCCTCAAACCATTTTTTTGTATTAAAAACCTGTGAGCTTTTGTCTATCACTGTTGAAGTTTGTGTTGTTAGGGTTTTTAGGAATCAGTGGATATAGTTTCAGAAACTGTTAACGTGATGAGTGAAGATAATTTGTTTTCTGAGTTTGTCTCCCATCTTCATTAGAAATTCAATCAAAAGTGAGCAAACAAACCAAATTTGCTTTAAATGGACATCAAAATCTCTGCTGGCCTAATGTGTCCAATAATTAAAACACTGGAAACGCCTGATTGTCTGAACAGATTAAATCTGCAGTAAACTGGAAGAGTGGAGTCTGCGTTTTATGGGACAATGGATGAGACCAAACCAACCATCAACCTGCCAAAATACTCTCATTTCAAAATAGTGCATTTTTTAAAATCATAATAAAAGTTTTTTCAAATATAAAAATGTCATAACTGACTGACTTTTTCTTTCACACAGACAAGCATCACAGGTTCTTTTTTAAATATAAAAACATGTTTGACCCACATATTCAGGTCTTTTTTTTCCACACAGAGGAGAATTTATAAATGATTTTCTCTTTTTACAGCGTTCTGCTACACGACTGTCAGACTTTAAAAAACATCTGAATCTTTTTCAGCAGATAGAAAAATAATGAGTTAAGACAACGGAAAGCACTGCTACACCTGTGTGGCCACTCCTCCCCGCACTCTGATTGGGTGGCAATGGGAACACCTGCATGAGCGTGAGTGCGTATGTTATAGTCTGAGTGTGTGTGTGTGTGTTTGCTGCGTTCATGTACTCCTTGGAAGCTCTAACTTCCTGGTTGTGTACTTATAAATACAACATGATGCCGTTGATCTGCTATGTGTAAAATAAAGTACAACCTGTGAGAGCTGAAGTTAGCTGTAGAGGCATGAGACAGTCAATTTTAACAAAAATGTGTTGAATGTTTAGCTGTTCATCTGCTTCTTTTATAGTTCTGATTTTTATCGCTGAGCTTTGCTACTAACAAAAATGTTTAACTTTTACCATCAGTCGGTCACACTGAATCCATGCGTTCCACCTTTTTGTTGTAATTTTTGTGAAATGTCATGAAATGTCACATCTCGGACGGTTGGGTAACATCTAAATTCCCCGTTAGTAAATAAATATGCTGAAGGACTGTTCATGTGTCCACAACTTGTAAATATGGGAAATAGGATGTTTCAAAGGAGCACATGAACGAGGCACGTGTTTACTTCGCTTCACATTTGTTAAATTCCAAGAAAGTCATTTCTCAGCATCACTGAAATGTTACATAAAATAAAACAAGACATTAAACAGTTCATCTCACTTCTGAGTTTCTCACTGTTTTTTTTTTTTTTTAACATCTCAACATCTGGATCAAGACCCATACGGGCTTGCTTCATGTGTTGATGTGACATTTATAAAACTGAGAACAAGAAAAGAGTAAGACTTGATTTGATTTGTAATGAAAGATAGTTTAAATATCTCCTCTGAAGCCTGAAGATACAAAACCATCATATATTTAAGCTAAACAATTAGTGAATGAATTTATTGTTTGAATGGTGGAAACAATAATTGATACGGTCTGATTCTGTATAATGGTAAAGAACATAAATTATATTTCTTCTGTATTTGTTTTAGTTTGAGGGCAAAATCAAATGAAGGTTAATTTAACAGTGATGTATAAATGCTAACAGAGGGGAAGTTAACCGGTATTCTATGACTTCAATTTAACTTTATTAACACTGAAGTAGAGTGACAGCAGATACTGTCAATCAAACAATGAGAGAAAATCAGCCAAGAAAGAAATCATATTTTTTGACATGAGAAGTGAATGTGGTGGGCGTGGCCTGATGACTGTTAAGAAGAGCATCTGTTGTGTTGCATGTTTCTGTCTCTGCTCTGCTGCAGTGTTTTTCAGATGGCTGTGTCCCAGAACACCGTGGTGCTTTGTCCAGCAGCAGTGGGCGGGGCAGAATATGGTGGTGGCTGCTTTCTCTTCCAGCTGGGCAGGATGGGCATACTGTCCTGCTTACAAAGATTCTTCTCAGGCCGCTGACGAGCTTTGATCTCCCGACACAAAATTCTTTTCTTCTCAATCATCTCCATCATGGTTGCATCTCCACAGAGCCACGGCATCTGAGAGGGGGAAAACACCTAACATCAACATGTTCCCAGGCTGCAGCTCAATGATCACTTTCTTTGTTTGTCACTCAGTCATCAAGTTTCTTTGACACATCACTGATGTCTCAGCAGTGTTTTCTGGGAGGCTTGTTTTTCATCATTTTGTGTCTCTTTGGTGTTTCTTGTGATTTTTATCCTCAAGTTAATCTATTTTTGCAATGTCAAAAATCTCTCTGAGGCTTGCACTTGCTGACCATAATAAATTAAAAAAAAGATTTCTGAAACCTCAAGAACTTGCCAGTAGTCATGAACCTCTGTTTCTTGTGTCAAAGCATAAACTACTACAAATTCCCATGAGGACAGTCGACCGTGTTATTCCCATCCATGTGGTGGACATGCACATAGATGATCAGAGCAACAGTGAGTACGATGACGAGATAAATTTCCCACAGCGACTGTGTGGACTTTCAATAAGATTGCTGGTGGAACAAAAAACTTACATTAAAACCAGGGACCTTGTTTTTGTTTTGAAGACTTACAGAAAGAAACTTGCACATGCTCATGACAGGTTCTGCATCTCTAGACACTCAGTGAACCCCAGGGGGCCCCGACACCCCCCCTTTGGGAATCACTGTTCTATGAGATATTAGGGACCACAACTAGAGAACGGTTAAATCCAAATCACACTTCAGTGTGCGTCACTAAAGAATGGCAAATATAGGCTTAACTGTAACTATCTGAATTGTTCATGTTGGACTTCTTGCCTCTCTCTTTTATTAAGTGTTGACTGAACATAAACGAACTTTATTACTTCTCCTGCAAACACTCTCTTTTACGTGCATGTATAAAAACATACACTCAAATGTACACATAATCACATAGGTCCATACACCCTCATTACACTTTATTTTTGTTATAGACTGGCTAATTCCTGCTCTTTGATCCTGTTTACTTTTGCTTATTTTTGTTTACTGTAGAATTTTTGTATTTGCTTGTGATGCATTTTGAGGTGAGATTCCTTTGACAAGCCTCTAGGGGCTTTCTCAGTCTCCCCTGCACAATCTGCCACTATTTTCTTGATGTTTTTCTGCTATTTTGTTTGTCTGTGCAAAGAAAATAAATAAATAAATAATAAAAAAACTAATACATACAAAAAACATAGTTCTGAGAACTCCAGTTACACTCAAATGTACAGATAATCAAATAGGTCCATACACCCTCACACGTGTAAAAACTATGTATGTAATTTTATATACATACATGAAAAATTAGGACTTTTTTCTGTTAGCATTCGCAGCACTGATAGGAATCCACTGAAGCAACATAAGCCGGCTGGCAGTCTGTATTGTTTACACAGCTGATGTTTTTTTAAAAAACGGTGGCTGCAGGCAGTGGCTAAAGAGTGTAACAGTCGGAGTAATGCCAAATAGCACCGCTAGGCATCTCTTTATGTTTTGTTGTGATGCACCAAGCACAGTCAGTGCTGACACACTTCTCCTCTGGCAGTTACATGTGAGAGCCTCCTTTTTTTGTAACGAGTGGTGCAGGTTAATGTTGTATATATTCAGCTGCTCATATATGAGTGTATGGAATGTGGTATAGTGCCATGGAGACCTGGCACTGTATGGTCGACGTGTAGTTTGCCAAATAAAGTGGCTGTGTGGAAATCCCTTCTTGCTGTCTGATAACTCTCTGAGCTACCCAACCCAGCCTACACCACTTTCCACATTACAAGAGTTCAACCAGTCAGCGCACACTTGCGTCACTCGTAGTTCTTCTGATGCTGCGAAAGTACCTACTCTGCAGATGGAGCAAAAAAAGTTCCTCAAAATGTGTTCTAAGAATTCAGTTTCTGCGTTGAGGATACGATAAAACTGGAGTTCTCAGAACTAAGTTCTTAGTACGAAATGGTTCCTCCCTTCTGAAAATGCTTAATATTTTGTGATTTGGACAATTGACACTTAAGATGACTCCAGCAAACATGACAGATTTAAATCAGATTAAACAGAAACTAACAGTTTTCACATGAAGCTTCAATCTGATGTTTGAACTCTGAATTTGGTGACATTAGATATTTTATTGTCAGAGATTCCTCAGCAAACATTTACAAACAAAGTTACAGATTTTATATAAATTTACATCTTTAGGACCTGAGAACAGAAGATGTATGACAAAAAACAAACATAAAAATAAACAAAGGAATCATCGTCAGTTGGCAGGGGTGGGTAAAGTAAGCAGAGCATGAGGAGTGACTGTGGAATTATGGGGTAGCGTTAAAGTTTAGTCTGAGTAAATGAGGAGGCGGGGTTTAACCTAGCCAGACAAAATGAGAGTTAGATGAGGTTAGAGGTTTTATTTTGAGGTGTAACTCTGAAGTGATGGAGTTTTTTGAGTTCAAGTTCAATTTTTTCTTTTAATGTTAGTTTCATGGTAGTTTTGTTAGTATCAATAATAAAACTTTATCAGTAAAAAAAGTGTTACTTCCTTGTTAATATACACTGTCTAATATTAGTCAGTCTTAAGAGTTCCTGTTGAGATACATTACAAAAACATTTAATTCAAATGTTACATTTTTTTACAAACCTTTTCTGATGAAACACTGTGTTTACTTGTTTACATTTTATTTTCATGTTTACTTTTTCACGTTTACAGTTCAGATGACAGTAAGCTGATGGATTGAAGCTTTAATATAAGACCTCTACTTCATGCAAAACTTCTGTTTGATATCAGATTTACAAAATGGATGTATATGAACAGACAGACAGGTAGACTGGTAGCAGACAGATAGTTGAATAGGTAGACAGACAGGTAGACAGACAGACCTCTCTTCCAGAAAGCAGGTTTAATAAATGAGTGACTAAGATGATCTTACGCCAGCTGACTGCTGTCACTTCAGTCAACTCTGTGTACAACTCTGTGTACTGAATAAAAAAAGTCATCATCAACACATCACCATGGCAACAGGTAAATAAAAGGCAAGCCTCTATTGTAAGCCATCGGATATAGAGACGTTCATGAAAGTGTGTACTGACTGTGCACAATTAAAAATAGAACCAGCGTCAGGGTGGAAGAAGTAAATTAACACAATAAAGTTTGATTCAGTGTTTTTCAGACTGACATTTCCTGAATGGACGACAATGGTGAACGTGACTCTATCAGGTTGCAGCTACGTCACATAGATTTCTTCAGCTTTAGGCTAATGTGATGGGGACAAATACATGAGCCATAAGATGAAGATTTAAACAATGACGAGATGAAAGACGCGACATGACTGCAGCTGACAGTCTGATCCAGCTGTGAATTTGGTGATTTGCACTTGAAAAGACATAAACCTTAAAACACAGTCGATGTGAAACATTCCTAATCTGTTCGGATGTCAGATCAGCAGCAGTCAGTGAGTTTATTTCAGCTTCTTCACCAAATGTGGCAGCAATGTTTGAACATTGTTACTGAAATGTCATTAAAATGTGTTCAGACACTGCAGCTACTTTCAAAAAGTCACGTTCAAAACAACATCCTGCAGCTGCAGCTTAACTCCGCTCACTCACAAATATGTACACGTCCTGTCAGAGCCACATATTACATTCAGAGAGAGGGACAAAAACTCAGGATTGGCTTAAGAAAAGGGGCCAGAGGGCAAAAAAACCTGGAGTCCCCCTCATCGTAAACTGAACAAACTAAAAGTTTTCACTAAACCTACTTTCTGGAAAAAACACAGAGATACATGCAGATAAACAGACATTTTACAGGTGATGTACCTGGCTAAGAGCGGGGTGATGCTGCTCATGCAGGTGATGTTGTGGCGTCCCACCTGGCGAAGGAACTCCTGATGTCGAGGCTGAGCGGCCAAGTTTACACACTGACTTTGATTCTGCAATTATTTTCATATCAATCAACACAAATAAATCACTAAAGGAACTGCCTCCTCCTTTATTCACCCGATTTTTCACTTTCCTGAAACCAGGGTAAAGATCATGTTACATTGATACAACAGGAAAGAAGACTGAGTTAATCCTCAGAAACTGATGAACAGCTTGTCATTGGGTAAAACAACAACAACAATGCATCCTTAAGAATCCAAACATGTTTAATAGACTCACCTCCTCTTTTTCTTAACATGTAAACCTGACTTCCTGTTTTTCTCTCAACTTGTAAACCAGGGGGGTGTTCCATCAACATCTTAAAGAAAGCCGAGCTCACCTGACAAAGTCAGGCTGAAGCGCCATCTCCCAGTTAAGCCTCAAGTTTTTTCACTAACACAACCCAGCCTCATTTCGACATGTAGTCTCACTACATCTCTTTCTTTTGTCTGTGTCAGTCTCATTCTGATGCGCCGCTTTAACAGACTTGACTGTATTTTTAGCAGCCAATCAGAGACCGAGCAGGGCGGGGCTTCATGCAATCTAAAAAGTTAGATGTAATACGAGTTTTTTAGGTTCTTTTTACCGCATTTTACCTTCAACACAAAACTGCATTTGATGTGTGACTTGTTCCATGTAAATGAGGTTTCACTGATCAATTATTTTTGGAGGCAATGAAACACGTGAGACATGAAGTTCAGGAGGTTTTTCTTCTTCTTGTTTTTTGGTTTGGTTTTGTTTTTTTAATTTTTATCACATGACATCAGTGTCGTTTCACCTGGCGGAACTTTCTTTTGAGAGGCTGTTTCTGACCATCGGACATTCTTTGACACGAAGCTAAACTTAAAAAAAAAAAACTTTATTAAAATGAACAAATTGTATGCAAAATTGTAATGCCAGGGTATAAATAACAATATAAATAAAATAAAAATATATCAAAAAGTGCCAAAATATAGTTTTGTCTGACCATATTGTACTTATCAAACACTGTGATTGTTTTGATTGCTTCAGTTCTTGAAAAAGTGATCAAAGTTTGGTTTGGGATCCGCCCATCTTCTCTTATGGATGAGGAATTTTTTCCTGGTAATATGAATAATTGTACCAAATAATAAAAATCTTTATCAGTCTTATCTTCAAAATGTAGAAGAATGTCTTTGTCCTGAAAAGAAATACTTTGCCCAGTTTTCCCTCTTAAATATAGTTGAGTATCAGATCCAAAATATTTTGGTACACGTAATAAAAAATATAAATGACAAATTATTTGATCCTCTAATTCACAAAAAGAACAAAAATATTCAATATCAAACTTAAATCTAAAAATATTTTTAGGAAATGTATTCCAAATGTTATTTTCTTGACTCCAACACCTTTATTTTGGCAGTACAT
>JAQLOL010000024.1:30041095-30051341 GCA_029783665.1 Naso thynnoides | reverse complement strand
GCTTGTAAACACTGTCCGACCAGCAACATGTGCACTATGGGATGGCTTAGTCACGGTCATCAAAGAAAACTCCCTCAAACTTTGTTGATGTTTGTTGCGTGTGTGACAAAACATTTTCATTGGTTTAAGACAAACATAATCTTTTATTAGGATGTGATTCATCCATCCAGCCATATATATCCGACTACACATAAGCTCAGAGGAGATACAGAGTTACACCGGGAGATGGACTATCTAAAGTGGTAACGTTATGTGGGAGCTGTCACACGCTTTTGCGACGTTATGGACGCAGCAAAGCTGATGTGGAGCGATCAAATAATCTAACATTGCTGTGGGCGTCCATTTTAATGTTTTAAAAAGTTCTCTCCATGTTGCAAAGTGATTCGCCATATCTCTAGTCTTTCCGGAAAGGCGTCTCCTTTTCAAAAATGTAAAAGGCGTTGCTTTATTCGGCAGGCGGAGATCTCCGATTGTCTGGTATCTAGACTATGGTATTGAATTTAGGCCAGATGTGATATCAATGTAATTCTGATATAGTAGAAATGAAAAACTGTTATAAAAAGTAGTACTAATTAAGTTCTACAAGTAATTACTGCGTCCCACTCTTTTTTTTTTGCTCACTTCCACCAGATGTAATACTGTGATGTAGTATGGTTAAAGTACTGATGCAGTGTAATGTAGTTCCTTCAGTGTCCTGGCTCTTTCTTGCCTGCTGATCCTTTCTTCAGTCTGTCTGATGCAATATTGGTATAAAACTGATATACTGCAGTACTGATATAACTGATATAAAACTGTTCAAGTACTGATGTAGCACAGGGTGTTTACCTTCACTCTCTTTGCTCTTCCTGCCCCCTTTCTTCACCACCTGTCTACCTGAGGTAAACAGGTTGTTGAGTTCATCCAATGGGCTTGTGGGGGTCTGCGACCTCATTGACACATTCTGCATGGAGCCGTGAGTGGAGGAGGAGTTACTGAGTTTAGCTCCGCTGTCTCCAGCCTTGTGTGAGGATGAGGAAGAGGAGGATGAAGAGCGGGGAATACTTCCTCCTGCCACCAAAGCGTCATAAGGCGGCGGTCTCTTCAGACTCAGAGGAGTCAGAGAACGACCCATGCTGACTGGAGACGGACATGCTGACTGGCTTCGGGGGTAACCATGACCACCATGGGCAGAGCCAGAGGACTTGTAAAAGTTAGAGGGAAGAGGTGGAGCCGATGAGCGGCCAGAAGTTGTGATGGTGTGGGTGGGGGGCAGATCGTGGTCTCGGTCTCGCTCCTTGTGATGGTGGGCCTGTTCGACACTGCCAGACTTGCTGTAAGAGACATTCTCTATCATAGGCAGCCGGGTGACATCCAAAGGGGTGAGGGGGGACTCATCGGAATTGGGGGAGCACTGAGCAGGAGCAGGGGGGAAGACGAGCAGTGGTGGGCGGTGTGTCAGGAGGTTGGGAAAAGGTGGAGGAATATCATAGAGAGAACCTCGAGATGACCAGGATTCAGGATCCATAATGGTGGAGTGAGCCTCCTGCAGAAAATCTTCCAGCATTGGGTACTTCATCTCCTCATACACTGATTCGCCCTGCTCATCCTCCACAGCTTCTTGCCCTTTTAGCTCTCGCAGGATGTTTCCCACCATCTCAATGTAGACGGGTTCCTCATCATCCGTGTCTCTTGATGCTGGACTCTGACTCTGGGAAGAAGATTTGTCCCATCGCAAGGAAGATTTCTTGCTGCCACGATTACGCATGTAAGATTCATCAAAAGAGGTGCTAAGCTGAGTGTTTGTATTCCTTTTGGGTTTGGGTGGAGGCATCTTCTTATATTCCTCACTGTAGAGATGACAACGTGCTGAGCACAGACAGACAGTGATGTTAAAACCTGGGACTAACTGACAGCTGTTACATAACTATCTGAAGACAGTTCCATCCCAACTGTGTTTAAACACAAGACATGTCATTTCATCCGTTAATAGTCTCTTAATCAAAACAATGCAAACAAAGACGTAGGTTGATGATGTCATGAAGCAGTGTGGGATCATTTGGTTTGTTTATTTTATTGTTAACTGGCCTCAGTTGCAGATAAAAGTCTTTGTGACTGATTTAGACACAAATAATCAGAGATGTGGGTTCAGCCTTTTTTAAGTTTACTAATGTTTGCTGACTTTCTTCCTCACTCTCTGACTGCTCTTACCCCAGATCAAACCTTAGCTTGAATAAAATGACAGTTTCTCCGAGCTTGAACTTCGTTGCAAACATTTGGAAAAATGCAAGAACATAACTCACACATATGAAACAAAGACAGAATGAATTTTGGATATTTTAGTGTGAAAATTTTAGAAATGTGTTTAACCAGCAGATGTAAAGTTCTCACCTTCAGCCTGCTCTGACCTCTCTTTGGTTTCTTGGATGTCTCTCTTGGTGGCTCCATTCACTGTCTCAGAGCTGCTGCTCAGTTTGGTGTTGGGATCTCTCTTGGGTTTGGGTGGGGGTTGTTTTCGGCTGTGGTTAGAGTCATCATCTCCTCCACCAACTGAGTGGAGGGACTGGGATCGGACAGTGAAACCCTGAGTCGGGGGGGGCAGACGGTCCTGTGGCACTGGCATTGTCATGAAACCCATCCTGAAGTGTTTACCGGAGTATGCCCCGTCTGTTTCCATCGCAAAATCGTCACCAATCCTGCATGCACCAATTGGAGGACAAACTTGCACAATTGTACAATCATCAACCCATCACACATTGCTTTTGAAAGCACACTTTTCATTTTGGCATCACAAACAAAAACTAAGGGTTTAAAAACAAATCGCAAAAAGTGAGGTGAAAAAATAAAAACAACTTTGCTGTATTTAACACACTTGTACTTGTCTGTCATACAGGTGTCATACAAGAATAAAGTAAATACATGTTTTGATCTCAAGCTAAAGTTTCATCTCACTGTTTCAAAACAGGCCAACGTTAAAACATATTTTGCAGCAAAGTCTGCTTTGTTCAGTCTCTGCAATCAAATGCATGTCAGGAACTCCCCAGAGCAGATGGACACAAATGCGCAACTCGGACCGAGGTTGAGGCAAAAGGCAGGTTTATTAACAGGCAGGGTTCGGTACACAGGCAGGCAGTCAAAACAGGCAGAGGTATCCGATGGACAAGAGGCAGAGGCTGGGTCAATTGATCAAACAGGATTGTACACAAAACAGACTGTGACTGTGGGAAAAACACTATGCAGAGCTGGGACGAGGACCGTGAGGTGCAACGAACTGACAACAGGACTGTGAGACACACAAAGAGAAGTACAAGAGGTAATGAGGGAAGATGGGATGCAGGTGGGGAGGACAATCAGGAAGCAGATGTGACAGGATGGGGGAAGGGCGTGTAGGAAAGGGAATCTGGAACAGAGACAAAGGGTCAGTGATTTCAAAATAAAACAGGAAGCACAAGACATAACATGAAATGTGTAAGAACAAACAGAAACTTGACAGACACGACACTGCACTCGTATTTCCAAAAATGCACCATAAAAAATTATTTTTATATTAATCGAAACTATTATCATCGATTATATTTTCAAATAACATGGTAGGTAACTAACATGATTCTAACACATAATGTTCAGGTTCACGATATGACTCATTTATTCTGACATATGCAGTGTTGGGAACACACAGGCAGTTTTTCCCCTAGAAATTTTTAGGCCCAGTGGTACACACTTAAATAACATGTGGGATAACATCTGGGATAACTTGTTGTTATGGTTTTTCTTTGGTCAGATGCCACAGGGGATCAGCAGTTTAATCATTTGCTTTCATATCGGAGTTGCAAATTAGCCTTGGTTGGTGTTAGGATTGTCGGATGATGCAGTGATAAATGAAGCCAACGAAGGTGAGGTGATGCAAAAACATCGACGATTCATTTATCAAATGCACTAAAAGGTCAGATAGCAGCATTAGAGGTTGGGAGATCTGAACAGCGTCAACGGACTGATAGAAACTGGTGCTTTTTGTTCTCTGTCACAGTCTACAAGCTTGGATGCTTCCATTAACAGGTATCCTCCAGATCATTATCTTCAGAATAAATAACATAGACAATATATTTGGGATACGGGCCAATGTCTGAGATTTCTACCCACTTACTAGTGCTTCTAACCCTGAAACAAAACAAAAAAATTATTATTAAAAAATAAAAATAAAAACAAAATAATTATTATTAATACATTTTCACATTGTCACATGCTCCTCTCTGCTGGTTGTGGGCTGCTTTTATCATCACTCGCTGCTCGTGTTTTCTTCTTTACTCAGGTGTGGTGATTTCCACTGATGAGAGGGAACAGCCTGGGCAGAAAGGCACTCTCTCTCTCCCTTTCCCTCCTCCCAGCCTGCCAAACTGTTGTCAGCCTGTTGGCCAACTGTCTGTGGTAGTCTTTGTTTATTTTCAGTTCCGTTTGTTATTTTCTGATGGGTCCTGTTTTTTTGGCTTGTTTTCATCTAGGTTAGGAGAAGTTGCTTTGTCTTGTCAGGGCAAGTGTACAGTCCGACGGCCCTGTGTGGGCTGGTCTGAGTGGCTGCTCTTCTTTTGTTCTTTTAGCCGGCCCATCAGTCTTGTTTATTTTGGTTCTTCAGGTTTGCTTGGTTTAAGAAAGCTAGGAAATGTACCCATGGAAGCTTTTGCTGAATATTTCAGGAAACTTATTTAAAAAACAACCGAAAACTGTACACCAGATGACCAGCAATTTGATCCAAGAAATGTTACTTCTCCTATAAATGAACATGTAAATGTAATGTTTATTTTGGATGAGATTCAGTATTTAATTAAGAGATTAAAAAAAACAAAAAAGCAAGTGGTATGGATAACATCATAAATGAACACATAAAGAACTGCCCTTTAGAAATGTTGAACATCACAGTTAAATTTTTTAATGTGGTAATAATAACAGGCACATTTCCAACTGACTGGTGTCTAGGAGTGATAAAGGCATTGTATAAAAATAAGGGATCAGCAGAAGATCCTGAAAACTACAGCGGTATCACTTCACGCAACTGTAACTAACTACTGACTAACTACTCATAAAGAGTCTGTAGGAATCCTTGGAGGAGAGCAAGCTGGATTTAGAAAGGGCTTTTCAACTCTAGATCATATTTTTGTTTTGTATTCACTGGTTTAATGGTATCTTCACAAGAAAAAAAGATTATACTCTGCATTTGTTGATTACAAAACGGCTTTTGATCTTGTAGGTAGGTCATCCTTATGGCTTAAACTAATTTCATCTGGCGTAAATGGAAGGGTACTAAATACTATTTACAATATTTATGAGAATACTAAACCTTGTGTTCGAGTTGGCCACAAACTGTACAGTTTGTATGCAATGTAGGAGTACATCAGAGGGAGAGCAATCACCACTTTTATTTGCATTATACTTAAATGATTTTTTTAAAAAAAAGGGGGGCCAATATCATAAAAGACTCTGGCTTTTTCACAATGAGTGTTACAGTCAGATGAATGATGATGAAATAAGAATGTATTTGAGATTGCATGTTTTGCTTTATGCTGATGACACAATTGTACTGGCAGAGTCTCCATTAGAATTACAAGCTTTACTACATGCAGTCTTTTCTTACTGTAAAAAGTAGTATTTAACTGTCAACATAGAAAAAATGAAAAATGCAATTTTTTCGTGGGGGGAAATACGTACACTCCCAGAATTTAAGTTTGGTTCAAATAAGTTGGAAGTTATTTTGAGTATGACTACCTTGGAACTTTATTTGACTACAATGATCGATTTGACAAAGAAAGTTAGTTAAACTAGCCAAGAGAGCACTGTTCTCGATGGAAACCAGAGTCTCTAGATTACAGGTACCAATACATCTACAGTGTGAATTAGTTGATCAACTCATAGTGCCAGTTCTTGTGAAAGTAAGTGAAGTTTGGGGCTTCCATAAATTGGATCAAATTGAAATGCATCACAAGATGTTTCTGAAGCACTTACTCAATGTGAATAAACATACAGCAAATTGTATAATTTATTTGGCCGGCATAGATTAGATCTGAAGGTAAACATGAGAATATTTACATTTCTGGGTGGATTTAATAAGTGGTAATACAAAGAGAATTTCCTCTGTTGCGTATATTTTTCTTAAGAACTGGTATGATAATAATATCGTTCAGTCTAAATGGTCTCTAAAATCCAAATAATCTTTGACAAATGTGGTGTATATTGCATGTCACTAACTCCATACTTTCTAGGATCCTTGTCTGGACCACCCAAGACTGTCCTGATTCATAGACTGCACATGCCTCTGGTTCAATAAATTGCACTACCTTCTGGATCAATAAACTATGCATTTGACCAACAGACTGTGCTCCTGGACTCATGGACTTCACCTCCTTTTGGATCTATACACTCATATATCTCATAATTCAGAATGTAGCAGCAACACTGTAGTGATAGTGATTATATAGCGTGTATAGTTGTGACGGGTGGTGTATGAACCCAAATGCAGTACAAAGAAGCACAGAATCAATGAAAAGTTCACTGGTTTTAATCAGAAAGTCTCTGGCAGGCAAATAGTACACAGGCACAGTGACAAGAGACTTGGTCTGGACAGGCAAAAGTTCAGTTCTGGAGAGACAAGCAGAACAGGCAGATAATCCAATGAGGAGCAGACAGCAGGGATGATAAACCCAGGAGATCAAACCAGAAGCCAGCAATGCTGAAGCTCCACTCAAACACAGAAACACACAGGGCAGGAAACAGAGTGACTCACACAGATCCTTTACTGAAGTAAAACTCCTAGCAGCCACAGGCAAACAGGAACCAGGAGGGCATAGGCAGAACTCGTGGTCAGAGACAGAAGGCTGAGAGATTTACCAGGAGGCAGAGAAAGCAGGTGAGTCAAAGACAGGCAGAGTCGGTACCAGGAAGTCAGGCAGAAGAGTGCTAGAAAGTCTCGCATGGCAAAGAACAATCTGGCAAAGAAGTGAGTGTGGAGCTGGTAAATACATGCTGGGCTGACTGCAGGGATGAGCTAGAGGTGTGCTGATTAACTGAGTGAGAGCAGGTGTGGTGTGAGGAGAGGAGGTGAAGCAGTGGAAAAGTACTGAATCCAGGGTGAGTGACAAGGGCAGAGTGTGACAGAACCCCCCCTCCAGGGACGGCCCCCGACATCCCAAAACAAGTTCAAGGAGCCAGGGAGGGAGGAGGGGGAACAGGAAGGTGGGCTAGAATTCCCGAGAACCCAAGACCTCCATGTCCTCGAGCAGTGAGGAAGGCAAGTTCTCTGGTGGATCCTCCTCCTCAGACAGGGAGTCCTCTTCCAGGTCTGGTGCAGTAGAAGGGCAGGCAGCTGGTGTCCTATGGCGAGGAGAGCCCCCAATGACGTTGTTGTGGGAGGGCTGGTCAGGATGCTGCCGATGAAAGTCTTGAATGAACTGCAGATCCAGGTTGTGTCGAGCAGGAACCCAAGATCTCTCCTCCGGACCGTAGCCCTCCCAGTCGATGAGGTACTGGAAGCCTCTTCCACGTTGACGGGAGCGGATGATGCGGTGTACAGTGTAAGTGAGTCCTCCATTGATGAGCAGCAGGCACCAGTGGGCTCTTGCAGACTGGCTTGACCTTGGACATGTGGAAAGTTGGATGCACCCTCATGGACTGGGGGAGCTTGAGCCTGACTGCAACAGGATTGATGACCTTCTCAATGGTGAAGGGTCCGACAAACGTAGGAGCCAGCTTGTTAGATTCTACCTGCAGAGGAAGGTCGCGGGTGGAGAGCCAGACCTTCTGGCCCACCTGGTATTCTGGAGCTTGAGAGCAACGATGGTTGGCTGCAGAGGAGTACTGGTCTGCTGCCTTCAGGAGGGAGGCCCTAGCTCGGGCCCAGGTCTGACTACAGCAGCGGAGAAAGGCTTGAACCGAGGGCCAGGAGGCTTCCCCTTCCAGGGTCGGGAAGAGAGGTGGCTGGTATCCGTAGGCGCACTGGAAGGGAGACAGACCAGTGGCGGAGCTGGTCAGGGTGTTGTGGGCATATTCCACCCACAACAGGTGCTGGGACCAAGAGGATGGGTTCTAGGACACCATACACCAAAGGGCTGTCTCCATCTCTTGGTTCATCCTCTCGGTCTGGCCGTTGGATTGTGGATGGAACCCGGTCAACAGTCTGGCCATGGCTCCCAGCAAACTGCAGAACTCCCGCCAGAACACAGAGGAGAACTGGGGCCCTCTGTCTGAGACCACATTCATAGGAATCCTGTGAAGGCGAAAGACGTGGTTGAGGAGCAGCTGGGTCGTCTCTTTTGCTGACGGGAGCTTGGACAGGGGCACAAAGTGGGCAATCATAGAGAAGCGGTCCATGATGGTAAGGATTACCATTTTCCCATCTGATGGTGGCAGGCCTGTGACAAAGTCCATGGAGATGCGGGACCAGGGATGATGCGGCACAGGGAGAGGCCGTAGAAGGCCAGATGGGGCCTGGTGTGACAATTTGTTCTGGTTTCAGGTAGGGCAGGCATCGACATACTCACAGGTGTCCTCCTCTAATGTGGACCACCAGAAATGTTGCTGGAGGACATCCCAGGTTCTCTGGATCCCAGGGTGGCAGGACAACTTTGAAGCATGGGCCCACTGGAGTATATCTGACCTCAGGGCTGCAGGCACATACAGACGATCTGTTGCGCAAGCACTGGGACCAGGTTGACCCTCTATGGCAGCTCTCACCCTCTCCTCGATCTCCCAAGTCAGGGATGCCACAACACACGGAGTTGGAAGGATGGTGTTCAAAGCACTGGTATGATCATCTTCTCCCAACAGCTGATGGGACAGGGCATCAGGTTTGACATTGTGGGAGCCGGGTCTGTAGGAGAGGGTGAAGTTGAACCTGGTGAAGAAGAGGGCCCACTGTGCCTGCCGGGAGTTGAGACTTTTAGCAATTCAGATGTACTCCAGGTTCTTGTGGTCAGTCCAAACCAGAAAAGGCTGTTTGGTTCCCTCCAGCCAGTGCCGCCACTTCTCCAGGGCCAACTTGAGAGCCAAAAGCTCCTGGTTGCTAATGTCATAATTTCTCTCAGCTGGTGAGAGACGCCGGGAGAAAAAGGCACATGGATGAAGTTTCTGGTCACTGGCTGCTCGCTGGGACGGGACAGCCCCCAATCCTACATCCGAAGCATCCACCTCCACAACAAACTGCTTGTGGGGGGACCTGGAGGATGGGTGCAGAGCAGAAGCAGTCTTTCAGGGTCTGGAAGGCGGCATCTGCAGACTTGGACCACTGGAAGGGAGTCTTGGAGGACGTCACAGCGGTAAGAGGAGCGGGGATTGAGCTATGGCTCTGAATGAAACGTCAGTAAAAGTTCGCGAAACCCAGGAAATGCTGCAGCTGCTTACGGGTATCAGAAACCAGCCAGGATGTCACCGCCCCCACCTCAGCAGGATCCATCTCCAGGTGACCCTGAGCCACAATGTAACCCAGGAAGGACACTGACTGGATGTTGAACTTACACTTTTCAGCCTTCACAAAAAGGGAGTTCTGCAGGAGGTGCTGCAGGACAGTCTGAACATGGTGGATGTGATCCTCAAGGGACTTAGAGAAAATGAGGATGTCGTCTAGGTATACAAAGACATTTTTATTGATCATGTCCCAAAGAACATCATCGACCAAGGCCTGAAAGACTGCTGGGGCATTGGTGAGGCCAAATGGCATCACTAAATATTCATAATGTCTGGTAGGGGTGTTGAAGGTAGTCTTCCACTCATCCCCTTCCCTGATGCGGACAAGGTGGTAGGCATTACAGAGGTTGAGCTTAGTGAAGATTGTGGCCCCTTGAAGTAACTCAAAGGCTGAAGGGATGAGGGGAAGAGGGTACCGGTTCTTTATGGTGATGTCATTGAGCCCCCGGTAATCTATGCATGGGCGCAGGGTCTTGTCCTTCTTCTCCACAAAGAAGAATCCTGCCCCTGCAGGAGAAGACCAACGGTGGATGATTCCGGGAGCCAAGGAGTCATTTTGGCTCTACAGGAACAGGCATAGCAGGCGAGGAGGAGCCAGAAGCAGGTGAGGAGCTTGGGCAATGAGCTGAAGTGAGACATTCAATGATGTTCTGTCTCCTCTCTCTTCTCCGGGCCCGGATGCGGAGGTCCAGTCAGGTGCTGAGCTCAATGAGTCCATCAAGTGTGGAGGGTAGAGAGTAGGAAACCAGCTCATCCTTAATATAGTCTGCTAGACCATGCAGGAAGGCGTCGCAGAGTGCAGCAGTGTTCCAGTCACTCTGAC